>JAWZYT010003212.1:105000-110341 GCA_034508575.1 Petrolisthes manimaculis | reverse complement strand
ATAATATAGCATGTATAACATAAGGAAATATACATATCCTTCTGTAATACATACTTATAATATAGCATGTATAACAGAAGGAAATATACATATCCTTCTGTAATACATACTTATAATCCCTACAAACAGCTATGAACGTTAATATATTTAATGTTGTATCAATAGTTGTCACAATACCTTTTTTTGGCAACTGTACATTACATTACATTTTAAGGCTATTTCACTGGTCCTGTTTCCTAGCATATAATTATATACTTTGGAGGAATCAAGGCACTCCAATGTATGTACTAAAAAGAATTACCTCCTTAATTACGTTCCTTTCAATCATTATCATCAATCATCATTATTATTTCTACAATGTTTAGTATTACTCACCAAAGTCGTCAAATATTATTTTAAGTAATAAATAATTTACCTGGTACATTTTAATTCGTTTAAGTGCATACAAAAGTTACAAAATACAATGAATAAAATTAATGTAAAATCTGCTTCCCTTTGTTTCTCTCTCTCTTTCTTTATATATATATCTCTCTCTGTCTCTCTCTCTCTTTGTCTGTGTCTGTGTCTGTGTCTGTGTCTGTGTCTGTGTCTCTGTCTCTGTCTCTGTCTCTGTCTCTCTCTCTCTCTCTCTCTCTCTCTCTCTCTCTCTCTCTGTGTGTGTCTCTGTCTCTGTCTCTGTCTCTCTCTCTGTGTCTCCGTCTCTCTCTCTCTCTCTCTCTCTCTCTCTCTCCCTATAGCTGGTCTTAAAGGGATTGTCAGGGTTTGGGCAGAACAAGGGTTGCTCTTCATTTGAGAGAGTATACTTTTGATAGATTGGAGTGCCTTGATTCCTCCAAAGTATGCCAGGAAACAGACCCAGATGAAGAAAAAATAAGGGTATCCTGTTGCCTGGAATAGTTTGGAGGAATCATAATCTCCAAAAATGTCAAAACTATACCTTCCCATTAAAGGAGATGCATGGCACGCACAGCTACATATCAATATTCACAAAGATATCCTACAGAGAGAGGGAGGCATGAATATTGTTGTTGTGGCCTGTAAAGATATAATGACATTGCTTTTTTTTACACTATATCAAATAAATATTCATGATTTATTTTTATTTTTTTTACATCATATCAAATAAACATTCATGATTTTTTTTGATTTTTTTTTACATCATATCAAATAAATATTCATGATTTTTTTTTTTTTTTTTTTACACCATATCAAATAAATATTCATGATTTTTTATATTTTTTTTTTTACACCATATCAAATAAACATTCATGATTTTTTTTTTTACACCATATCAAATAAACATTCATGATTTTTATTTTTTACACCATATCAAATAAACATTCATGACTTTTTTTTATTTACACCATATCAAATAAACATGCATGATATTTTTTTATACGTGTGGTCAATTTGCTTTAGGCTTGTTTTAAGGCTACCGATTTCTCTATAAACTATACATGTACTAGTATACAGACTTGCTCAGTTCACTAGTACGGGGTTTGGTGTAGCTGCAGTGGTTGTAGGAATACGTAGGTAAAGCAACAACACACTCCAACTCCCACCTCCCTCGAAAAAAACATAAAAAAAAAAAAACAGACAGAAGGAATACCGAACATAGATATTTTTGTGTCAGCGACTGTACACCCACCAGCACGTACATCCACCAACATACACCCATTATTATACACCCACCAACATACATCCACCAACATACACACCCACCAACATACACCCACCAACATACACACCACACCAACATACACCCATGAGAATAATCTACTTTCCAACATACACCCACACGTACCAACACTCCCCATCCGTCACAGAGCCCAGCCAGTAGTGGTGGTAGTGGCTAAGGTTTTACCGAAGGCTGGTGGTCTAACTAAAGGTGTCACGCTATGCTGGGGTGAGGTTAGCATTAGTACTTGTCACGCCACCTTCCCTGCCAGCCACTGCGGTGCCATATTAGTATTATTATTGCTGAGGACAATGTATGTGCCTATTCTCTCTTCAAAATAGTGTGGTTTCTATTCTTGTATTTCTAGTATTTGCAGATGGTCATTTTATATACATTATTTTGTTTATATTATTATAGTGGTTGATATTCCTATTCCTTCAAACTAATATATAATCATTACTATAGTGTTTATAAGTTATACAGTTGCCAAAAAAGGTATTGCGACAAATCTTGATAGAACTTTAACCCTAGTAATATCCACAACTATTTGTAGGGACTATAAGCATGTATAACAGAAGGAAATATACATATCCTTCTGTAATACATACTTATAAGCATGTATAACAGAAGGAAATATACATATCCTTCTGTAATACATACTTATAACCCCTAATAAACAACTATGGACATTAATATATATAATGTTGTATCAATAGTTGTTGCAATACCTTTTTTGGCAACTGTACATGATCATCTATACAATATTTTGTTTTAAATTTTGGTAAAATACATCGGGTCCCTTCTAAATTATATTACCTTCAAAAAACACGTTTCGCGAACATTATAGAATATATAGTCTCAGGTAAGTATCTAGCGTTGCACATTTTTCTGTGAACCGTTTTCGATGGCATAACATTTATTGAAACAGCCAAGGAATTAAGTGAGGGAGCAGGTATTTTTTTTCCTATCTAGGGAATTAAGTGAGGGAGCAGGTATTTTTTTCCTATCTAGGGAATTAAGTGAGGGAGCAGGTATTTTTTTCCTATCTAGGGAATTAAGTGAGGGAGCAGGTATTTTTTTTCCTATCTAGAGGGGCGTTTTGAAGTATTGAAAGGAGTTGAGTCGCTGAAATCCCCATATTATACAATGAGCTATAAAAGTCATGTCACGGTTTGGCCCGAAGAATAAAATATTACTCGTGAAACATTATGGTGAGTCTTCTAACACAAGGTGGAATATTGTATTATACCTGAAGATTTATCCGTGGGCTTATGGTGCTCGCTGTACTGTAGTTCCCAAACCACCACAAACAATGCAACCCTACTGTACTCTACTCTACTATACAGGCAGACGTGAAAGAGATGTTAGACTCCTTTCCTTCGTGACAATTTCAAATCACGTCTCGGCTTCTGGCACTTCACTGTTTGCCCATCGACCGTGTAGGTCATGCAACGTGGGACACAACCAGGACTACTACACTACTGTACACACACACACACACACACACACACACACACACACACACACACACACACACACACACACACACACACACACACACACACACACACACCACACACACACACACACACACACAACACACACACACACACACACACACACACACACACACACACACACACACACACACACTCAGACACACTCAGACACACACGCACACACACACACACACACACACACTCAGACACTCACACACACACACACACACACACACACACACACTGCCATTCGAACTCAGCCTCTATAGGTGTACTGGGTTGGGGGGGAAATGAACAATACCTGGCGATTCGAAGCTTTCTGTTCCTCACACTCTGGTCAGAAATGATGTATCACGAGTGTACAGTTGGACACAGGAATTGTGCTACAGCCCAGGTGTAATATACTTGTCCCATTTGAGTAACCATTGTGTGTCTATTATCAGGTACTTGCTTTTTATTACCATCCTCAATACTGACTTCTGCCCCTGATGTCTCCTATTTGGCACTAAGGAACTTGATATTGGGAGAAATTGGCTATCTTTCACTTGGGCTATACCTCGAATTCCTGTGTCCAACTTTACTTCCTTCAAACTATGACAGAAAACAAAAAACAGAAAAATATCCCCCAATGTTGGAGGTAGGGAATCTCTTACGTGACAATGTTTGGAGAATAATATTGACCGTCACGAGTTCTCCCATAACTTGGCGTAAATTTAAGGGGGTGTGGGAATTGGGGGACAGGCTTGGGGTGGGGGGGGTAGAAAGCCTGCCCCCCTATTCCCGCACACCCCCCTAACCCCCCCAAGCCTGTCCCCCTATTCCCACATCCCCTTAAAGATGTTTATCGATTTTTTTTTATGGGTTGACAGGTCTAATAAAAATAATATCGAGTAAAAAAATATCATATAATATCATGTTCAGTATTTGTAATATAATCAACACTTATATAACTTTGATAACGTTACATTAAATAACTTCCTTGAAACTGACTACATAACACAGTTTGGATATTTAAAGAGGGGAAGTTTTGTGTTGGTAATTCTGGAACAACTGAATCCTCCAAACTATTTTAAGGCAAAAGAACACTTATTATTTTGGCTCTTCTGGTCCAGCTGTTTCCTAGCATATATACTTTGGAGGAATCAAGGCACTCCAATGTATCAAAAAAGGAATTGCCAACTTAAGAGGAGGGTATAGTTTTGACATTTTTGGAGATTATGATTCCTCCCAAACTATTCCAGGCAACAGGATACCATTATTTTTCTTCATCTGGGGTCTGTTTCCTGGCATACTTTGGAGGAATCAAGGCACTCCAATCTATCAAAAGTATACTCTTCCCTTAAACGAACTTCATAACTCGACTGTACATATCTGCTGCCCTCACTTAATTTCATGGAATTTTTCGGTACCTGTAATGCAATCCATGATAAAATATAATAATAAATACTTTCACCACAAGCTACTTACTTATTACCAACCATTAATTAATCACTGGAATGTACGATAATATTTAATGTGTACGACATTGTACAGTCTCGGTCATATATAATGATCCTTAAATATAGGGGTAACTCACGTAAGAGTTTGACCGCTTGTCTCTGTTCTTTAGATGATAAACTTTTCAATAAACAGGTTAACTACCATTTTTTAATTTAATACAAGTAGCTACGCACTACTTAAAACAATAACACACACACACACACACACACACACACACACACACACACACACACACACACACACACACACACACACACACACTATACCATCCGCCACTTTATACCACTTACTAAATCCAAATCCAATCACAAACATAAGTCCCCACTCCATCACGAACTCACATCCATTTTCCTCTCCAAACCAACCCTTGATATTTTCCTTCTACACTCTATACCACCACTACTGTGCCATACCATACTACTCGTTGGGTTTTGGTTCTACATTAGTATACTGTAGCATGCGAGGTCTATAATACACAGTGTACGTACAGTTGGACACAGGAATTCGAGGTATAGCCCAAGTGAAAGATGGTCAATTTCTCCCAATATCAAGTTCCTTAGTGCCAAATAGGAGACATCAGGGACAGAAGTCAGTATTGAGGATGGTATTAAAAAGCAACTACCTGATAATAGAAACACAATGGTTACTCAAATGGGACAAGTAT
>JAWZYT010003212.1:97500-100000 GCA_034508575.1 Petrolisthes manimaculis | reverse complement strand
TTCCTGGCATACTTTGGAGGAATCAAGGATCTCCAATGTACCAAACGTATACAGAGTTCCCCTAAATGCATTCCAAGATAATTCCACCAAACCTTTACCTACATAGTATTTATAAATATTGCAATGAACACAAAAACGTTTATCTACAGCCAAATTATAGTATCGTATACGTGGAAGGAAACCCGGTGCATATTCTCCAAGTTATAAATAAAGGCACTGTAGGTCTGGAAATAAATCTCTATCCCCCGCAGCAAGCCTCTCTCCTGTCCAAAACGATGCCCTCTTATTTTACAATCAGTGGGGATGTAGTGGGAGAGCAGAGTGGCTGGAAAAGAAATAAACTTGTTGGAGCCGAGCGCACCGAGTCACAGGCAAGTCGGAAAAAAAAAAAAAAAATCATATATACTTTTCCCTTTTTAATTCAGCCATCTATACATTTCTCCTTTAATTAATTTACCCCACCGTAGTAAATAGTTGTATAGATTATGTACAGTTGCCAAAAAAGGTATTGCAACAAATCTTGATAGAACTTTAACCCTAGTAATATCCACAACTATTTGTAGGGACTATAAGCATGTATAATAGAAGGAAATATACATATCCTTCTGTAATACATACTTATATATATCCCTACAAACAACTATGGACATTAATATATTTAATGTTGTATCAATAGTTGTCGCAGTATCTTTTTTGGCAACTGTACGACAGGTGGATTGAAATAGAAAGTTCAAAGAGTTTCCAAAATGAATGGATGTTTCATAATGTGCATATTTTATATTAAGAGCTATACCGGTATAAATATAAGCTACCGGTATATATATAAGCTAAATATAAGTTTAGATCCACGTTTCTCGTAGTGTACAGTCGACCTGAAGAATTCGTACACAGAGCATAAGTTAAAGGGGTCTGTCTTTATTTTGCACATACCATAGGGATAAATTTTCTGCTGATTGATTCATGTATTAGTCACATAACTTTATGAGAAGAGTTTGGTGTTAGAAAATTAATTAAATGTACTAAATTTTCTAGTTGATACGAGCCCTTGATGTCACAGTGATGTATACAAATTCCTGGGGCCGAATGTACAGTACACTCCAGTGTTTTAAATACCTAGTTTTTAATATATCGAAGTAATTATTTATTTATGTTCCAACATTTAGCTAGACTTCATCAAACCCGTTACCGTGGCCCATATCAACGGTTACTCACACACACACACACACACACACACACACACACACACACACGTCACGACTTCCGAACTGGTACCCAGCCACAGAGAGAGGGAAGTGAGGGTAATTCCCAAATACTGCAGCTGTTATGGTACCAGTGAGGGTGTTTTAAGGGTGTGTGTGGGAATAGGGGGACAGGCTTGGGGGAGGAGGGTAGAAAGCCTGTACCCTATTCCCGCACCCTTTTAACATCCCCCCAAGCCTGTCCCCCTACTCTTGCACTCCTCAAAATCCCCCGCACCCCCTAACCCCCCCCTCCCCCCCAAAGCCTGTCCCCCTATTCCCGCACCCCCTTAATTAACAAACAAACATGACTGTGGCACGTTGCTAGGTATAGTTTGGAGGAATCAGTTGCTCCATTATTTATCAACACTGTATTATAGCTGAAAAAAATAGTCACATTTTCTCAACGTTAAGGTGAGGGTATAGTTTTGACATTTTTGGAGATTATGATTCCTCCAAACTATTCCAGGCAACAGGATACCATTATTTTTCTTCATCTGGGTCTGTTTCCTGGCATACTTTGGAGGAATCAAGGCACTCCAATCTATCAAAAGTATACTCTCCCCTTAAGGGTAGATGATACTTTAGGTACATTGGAGTGCCTTGATTCCTCCCATGTATGCCAGGAAACAGGACCAAAAGAACAAAATAATGGTGTTCTGTTGCTTGGAATAGTTTGGAGGATTCAATCACTCCAGATTTACCAACACAAAACTTCCCCCTAAAGTAGACTCTCCTCTTCTTGGTAGATTGAAGAAGGAATAAAAATAATTCCTCCTAATAGCTATGACAGAAAACAAAACAGACTCCCTCAGTGTTACCAATAAGGGATGTACGCCCTCAGTGTTACCAATAAGGGACGTACGCCCTCAGTATTACCAATATATAAGGGATATGTTTCATGGCATATAGCTTGGAGGAATCACACACCTTCCAATTCACCAAAAAAACAGCAACAACAAGACGTCATTCGATGGCAACACCGCCCCTTAAAGATGCCAGCGACCACTTGCCCTTTGCTATCTTGATTTTTTTGTGACCTTGAACTTCGAGCGATTTTGCCCAAAAGTTAATCATTTTGTTTTGTGATGAATATCTATCAATAGAAAAAAAAATGAACATCATACGGCTAAACTTGTGGACGCTAGACCATAAACAAACACACGAACAGATATATAAATAAATAAATATCCGGCACCGAAAACAATAAACCTCCTCCTTTGGGGCGGTGTAACAAACATACACACACAAGAGAAAAAAGA
>JAWZYT010003212.1:60000-95000 GCA_034508575.1 Petrolisthes manimaculis | reverse complement strand
TAACTATCTATTTCTATCTATCTAAGCATAAGAGGTCAAAAGGAACACAAATTTTGAAAATACTATAGTGAGTCAAATGATTCGATTCTTCAACAGGACCTAGTGGATACAAATTTTGAACTGCGAGTGAGTGTACTGTATTGTGTTGACAAATTGAGATCATTTTAGCAAGACTTTTCCTGGCCTGACCAAAGACTTTATGTAGGGATCAATACACCCGTAGTTTTAAAAAAATTGAGGGCCCTTACTGGAGCTCTATGAACCCTCCAAATAATCCAGGCCACAAAACGCTTCAGTGTTTCTAATAGGGAATCTGTTGCCTGGAGTAGTTTGGAGAATGCATAGAGCTCCAGTAAGGGCCCTCATTTTTTTTTTAAACTACGGGTGTTAGTAGCTAACTCGTCTTTCTCTTCCCTTTGTTTATATTATTTTTATCTGTTTGTGGTTATCGTGTTACCAATGAGTTGTGACACTTGTTTTTTTTTTCATGGGAATAATACTGTTGCTATCCTGATATAATGCAACTTAATATGCGAAAAGAAATTGCTATGATTTTTGTTATTTATTTCCTTTCTTTATTATTATTATTATTATTATTATTATTATTATTATTATTATTATTATTATTATTATTATTATTATTATTATTATTATTATTATTATTATTATTATTATTATTATTATTATCATTATCATTATCATTAGTTTTCATATTTTTATTCTTGGCTTAAAAATGGTGATTCAAGTTCATGAAAAAGAAAAAAACAAAATGAAATTCATGCGCAGAAATTTGTGAATCAAGGACAGAAGAAAACTTGGATTCTTTGCACAACAAGAAAACATAAACAGTAGAACTTTAAGAGCGGACCCTGTACCAATACTGCCTTATAAAATGGAAGGGGAAGGATGCATGTGAGTGAGTGAGGGAAGGAAGCAGTTGATTTCAGCAAGGAAGGGAAAGGAAGGAAGATGTGTAAACTGTGGGTTGAGGGTATGGAAGGGGAGAAGGAGGATGAGAAGGAGGAGGAAAAGGAGGAGAGGGAGAAGGAGAGGAGAAGGAGAAGGAGGAGAGAAGGAGGAGGAGGAGGGGGAGAAGGAGGAGAGGAAAAGGAGGAGAGAAGGAGGAGGGGGAGAAGGAAAAGGAGGAGGAGAGAAGGAGGAAAGAAAAACGAGAGATGCATAGAGGAAAAGGAGGAGAGAAGGAGGAGAAGGAAAAGGAGAAGGAAAGATGCAGAGAGGAAAAGGAAGAGGAGAGAAGGAGGAGAGGCGGAAGGAAAGAGAAGACAGGATAGGGAGGAAATAAAGCAAAGAGAAAAATAAAATAAAATGGGAATAACGAGAAGGAATGAAATGAAAAATGAAAAACGTAAATAGAAATTAATAGTATTACAGTTTTACACTCCCTTCCTTCCTTCCTTTCCATGTGTCTGTCTCTCTCGTTTTACCTTCTTCCTCACTCAACTTCCCTTCTCCTCCACTCACCAATCCTTTCCCTTGCTTCCTTCCTTCCTTTCCATGTCTCTCTCTCTCTCGTTTTACCTTCTAAGAACCTCAACTTCCCTTCTCCTGCACCCACCAAATCTTTTCCCTCTGTCTCTCTCTCTCTTTTTACCTTCTTCCTTCCTCAACTTCCCTTGCTCCCTTCCTTCCTTTCCATCTCTGTCTCTCTCTCGTTTTACCTTCTTCCTTCTTCAACTTCCCTTCTCCTGCATACACCCATCTTTTCCCTTGCTCTGTAATACCGACAACATCGTCTGGCTGGCTGACTGGCTGGCTGGCCTCGTTCCTGCTGCCTTATAATATATATATATACCTTTTCAGTGGTAGGAAATAACGTAATGGAACCACCACCCGTCTCGTACCCTACTACTTGCCCTCTGCTAATGGCTCTTATCCCTTCCCAATTAGTGTATCTCAAACATTTTTCTCTGTACCTTCCTCGTCTAGCTCTTCACAATCCTATTTCCACGACCGCAGCTAGTGCTAGACTAAACGTTACCCAAGACTTTATATCGCAATGCACGTGTAGAGAGAGAGAGAGAGAGAGAGAGAGAGAGAGAGAGAGAGAGAGAGAGAGAGAGAGAGAGAGAGAGAGTGTGAGAGTGTGAGAGTGTGAGAGTGTGAGAGAGTGAGAGTGTGAGAGTGTGAGAGTGTGAGAGTGTGTGAGTGAGTGAGTGAGTGAGTGAGTGAGTGAGTGAGTGTGTGTGTGTGTGTGTGTGTGTGTGTGTGTGTGTGTGTGTGTGTGTGTGTGTGTGTGTGTTTTCTTACCTATTTGTAACTTTATAGGATTGAGTCAAGCTCGTAATGTCCCGTATTTTAAATCACAATTATCATATTTTTCTTTATAGTTTATTGTTGTGTGTGTGTGTGTGTGTAGAGTGTGTATGTGTGTGTGTGTGTGTGTGTGTGTGTGTGTGTGTGTGTGTGTGTGTGTGTGTGTGTGTGTGTGTGTGTGTGTGTGTGTTTTAATTCACTGCTATGGGTCAGAGATACAAGGGTGGAAGGAGGTGGATGAAGTGGTGGTAGTGGTGGTAGTGTTGGTGGTTGTGGCTGTGATAGTGGTGGTTGTGACTGTGGTAGTGGTGGTGTTGGTGGTTGGTGTTTGTAGTTGTGTTAATCCTTAATTACTACTGATAAAACACTACTACCTCACCACCATCCTTGGTAATGGTCATGTATAAATTTTAGGACATGAAAAACCATATTAATGTTTTAAAAAATAATTTGGATTCATGGGCATGACAGTACAACTTTTTCTGAAAAGAATTAAGTTAGATTTTAATCAAAATGTTTACATTGAAAAGTGAATGAGATTTTAAAATATAGAATGCAAATTTTGCCAAAAAAAAAAAAAATAATAAATGAAAACGGGAAAAAGAGCAAAAATAAAAATGAAGGTGATGTGAGGACTGTGTTGATTGGAGGTGAGTCCTGCTGGCCACAGTTCGAGCCGAGATGTCCCTCCTCATGATTAGTCCAAGCCCACCCAGGCCTTATTCGCTGCCAGTTGGTGGGTACAAAACTGTACAGTCTGATGCATAAGTCGTGTCGTCTCACCTGCTTCACCGAGACAGGCAGTGTTCATGGACTCGAGAAATACACACGATTTCTACACCTAATAATCTCGAGTCTATGAACATCACGTGCCTCGGTGAAGCAAGTGAGGCGACAGAACTTTTGCCGCCGACGCTACTTGATCATTACCATCCTTCCTTCCTCCCTACTGTCCTTCCTCCCTCCCTACTGTAATTCCTTCCTTCCTCCCTACTGTCCTTCCTTCCTTCCTCCCTACTGTCCTTCCTTCCTTCCTCCCTACTGTCCTTCCTTCCTTCCTCCCTACTGTCCTTCCTTCCTTCCTCCCTACTGTCCTTCCTTCCTTCCTCCCTACTGTCCTTCCTTCCTTCCTCCCTACTGTCCTTCCTTCCTTCCTTCCTTTCTCCCTACTGTCCTTCCTTCCTTCCTTCCTTCCTCCCTACTGTCCTTCCTTCCTTCCTCCCTACTGTCCTTCCTTCCTTCCTTCATTCATTCATTCACTCCTTCCTTCCTACTGTCCTTCCTTCCTTCCTTCATTCATTCATTCAAACTTTCCTCAATCCTTCTAGCTCTCCTCCTTCTCTCTCTATTCTCTTTCTTTTATCTAAACTTTCCTTCCTCCCTTCCAACTTTCATTTATTCATCATTTTTTCCTTACGTCACGAATCTCATCTCATATCTCTCTCTCTCTCTCTCTCTCTCTCTCTCTCTCTCTCTCTCTCTCTCTCTCTCTCTCTCTCTCTCTCTCTCTCATTTTTACACACACACATTCACACACACACACACACTCTCTCTCTCTCTCTCTCTCTCTCTCTCTCTCTCTCTCTCTCTCTCTCTCTCTCTCTCTCTCTCTCTCTCTCTCTCTCTCTCTCTCATTTTTACACACACATTCACACACACACACTCTCTCTCTCTCTCTCTCTTACTCTCTCATTTGTACACACACACACACACTCTCTCTCTCTCGAAACACAGAAACCCTCGAACAGAGTATACCCTTAAGGGCAATGCTCTCGTAAGCACTGATACTGAGAAAGACTTGGGTGTAACTATCACTAGCGACCTCAAGTTCTCAAAGCAGTGTATTGAGGCAGAGAAGAAAGCCCAAAGGATGTTAGGGTACATAAAGCGACAGTTTGGATACCGGAACAAGGAGATAGTACTTTGTCTGTACAATTCCCTTGTCCGACCGCACCTGGAGTATGCAGTCCAGTTTTGGAGTCCTTCTTACCGAAAGGATATTACGAGATTGGAACGAGTGCAAGCCAGGGCAACCAAACTTATACCCTCTCTTAGACACAAGAGCTATGAAGATCGGTTGGTAGAACTCAACTTGTTCTCTTTGGAAACTCGGAGACTGCGTGGTCAGCTTATCGAAGTGTTTAAAATACTACGAGGCTTTGACAATGTAGACTACAGGGACATTTTCCAACTCAGTGAGGGCACAACCAGGAATCATGGCTACAAACTTGAACTGAAGCGATACAACCGTGATCGGTGTGGTAAATTCTTTACATACAGCATCTGCGGTACTTGGAACGCGCTTCCTGCTGATGTAGTCAACAGCAACTCTGTGGACCAGTTCAAGTCCAGATTAGACAAAGTCTTAAACCACCGTCTAGGTGTTTAAGCCGTTGTGTGAGTGTTCCTTGATGGTTTCACATGACACATTCAAGGACGGTCACATACTTGCACAACTAAACCCACAGGTACCCTCTTTGTATGGATCGTAAGGTCTTCTAGGGTACTTCTTTTCCTTGTAACTCTCTCTCTCTCTCTCTCTCTCTCTCTCTCTCTCTCTCTCTCTCTCTCTCTCTCTCTCTCTCTCTCTCTCATTTTTACACACACATTCACACACACACATTCTCTCTCTCTCGTTTTTACACACACATTTACACACACACTCTCTCTCTCTCTCATTTTTACACACACATTCACAGACACACACACACTCTCTCTCTCTCATTTTACACACTCTCTCTCGCTCTCTCTCATTTTTACACACACATTCACACACACACACACACTCTCTCTCTCTCTCTCACTCTCTCTCTCTCTCTCTCTCTCTCTCTCTCTCTCTCTCTCTCTCTCTCTCTCTCTCTCTCTCTCTCTCTCTCTCTCTCCTTCCCGCTGGGTTGTAAGGCGCCTTGATTAAGATCGGAGCGTAAATGTTAAAGAGTTTTCCCTAAGAAGTAATTACTTTCCAGGACTTAATTACAGACTTAAGGCTTCCCAGACATTCGAATTTCCACGACGTATTAGCGTTGGGGAAAATATCGTAAGGGATCGGGGATAATATTGGTGCCCTGGGAACGATTGGGAAGCCTACACTCAATTCTCCATTATAAAAAAAATCATATAAAAATAAAATTACACTGTTTTGTCGTACATTTACTACACTAATGTTATGGCTTTGTAGTTTATGTACTGAAAACAACCCTGTCAAGTGTTGTGGTATTTATATAAAATAATTGTTATGGTGAGAAATAAACTATACTTTGCACCGCATTATTACACAAGGAAACATATACATAGGAACTCAACTAAACTTAGATATAGTTAATAACTCTCTCTCTCTCTCTCTCTCTCTCTCTCTCTCTCTCTCTCTCTCTCTCTCTCTCTCTCTCTCTCTCTCTCTCTCTCTCTCTCTCTCTCTCTCTCTCTCTCTCTCTCTCTCTCTCTCTCTCTCTCTAAGACAGTGACGTGTATTGGGTCTGATTTGGTAAGCTTACAGACACGTTAAAGGGGAAGTTTTGTGTTGGTAATTCTGGAGCAACTGAATCCTCCAAACTATTCCAAGAAACAGAACAACATTACTTTTGCTATTGTGGTCCTGTTTCCTAGCATACTTTAGAGGAAGGAATCAAGGCACTCCAATGTATTAAAAAAGAAATACATGCACCTTAATCTCTATCACAACAAACCACACCCAAACACTCAGAATAATTTTAGAAGGACAACCACTATCACACCCACAACCCACACCCACAACCACACCCACTATCACACAACCACACCCACACACACAACCACACCCACACCCACTATCACAACCACACCCACAACCCACAACCCCATACACACTAAGAACCCACAACCACACCCACAACCACACCTACACCCACAACCCACCACCCCACCCACAATCACACTCACACCCACAACCCACACCCACACCCACACCCACAACCACACCCACACCCACAACCCCATACACCCACACCCACACCCTCACACCCAACCAACCACTCTCTTTATTGACCCTCCTTTACCTCCTTTACCTCGTTCCCTTTAGAAGCTCGTTTTTATTGAACCAAGAAACGCAAATATAAAACCTGAATAGAAACAGGTGAGGAGGGCAGGTGATTCAAGTACCCAAAGTGTGTCCAGGTTGAGGTTAGGTTTGTCGAGGTGTGGACGAGACAGTTAGCCCAGGCACACCAGTCCATGTGTGTGTGTGTGTGTGTGTGTGTGTGTGTGTGTGTGTGTGTGTGTGTGTGTGTGTGTGTGTGTGTGTGTGTATGTGTGTGTGTGCGTGTGTGTGTGTGTGTGTGTGGGATGACAAGTGCCTGAGTTAGCTACCCACCACTACAATGGCTAATGCTTCTCTAGGGTACAATAAATAAAATAGGGTAACTAACTTGTTTATACACATAATTATATATTAATACGTAAATGTGTGATTATTTATATCTACGGGGTATGTATGATGCTTGTCTAGGCTACAATAAATACCAGGTGGGGTAACTTGTTTATACATATATAGTAATACGTAAATGTGTGCTTATTTACATCTACGGGGTAACTTGTTTATACATATATATCAATAGGGAAATGAGTGATTATTTTATGCTGTTTCGTCCGGCCTTCAAACCGAACACACTTGGTTCATAATAACATATACTTTTCTCGGCCCCTTGGAGTGCTTTGATGTCGTCGCCTCTTTGATATTCCTGTACACGTATTTTTTAATTGCCAAGCGATTAATTGGTAATTAAGGAGAAATATTTAATAAGTGTGGGATATTTACCACCTCACTCATTAGTGGATCTGGGACATATTAGGGGGGTGCGGGAATAGGGGGACAGCCTTGAAGGGGGGTTTAGGGGGGTGCGGTGTAGAGGGGGCAGACTTGAGGGGGGTTTTGAGGGGTGCAGAAGTAGAGGGATAGGCTTGGGGTGGGTTTGAGGGATGCTGGAGTAGGGGAAAGGCTTGTGGGGGGTTTTAGGGGGTGCGGAAGTAGGGGACAGGCTTGTGGGGGTTGTGGGGTGCGGTGTAGGGGGACAGGCTTGTGGGGGGTTTCAAGGGGTGCGGAAGTAGGGGACAGGCTTGTGGGGGTTGTGGGTTGCGGTGTAGGGGGACAGGCTTGTTTTTTTTAGGGGGGTGCAGAAGTAGGGGATAGGGTTGTGAGGGGTTAGGGGGATGTGGGAATAGGGGACAGGCTTTCTAAGCACCCCAAGCCTGACCCCTACTCCCGCACCCCTTTAACACACACATGTTCCGGTTTCACCTTCATTAGAGGGCTACTTATAATAACTTACTTAATACTTACTTATATGAGTCACTTAGACTCTCAGACTTACACCCGTCACATGATGCTCCAATACTGCTGACCTACTCTTGGGAACCACTAACACGCTAGCATAAAGTGACGACACAGTTCATATCATACACAAGGGAAGCGCCCTAGTTGCGCTCCTATAGCTCTCAGTTAGCTACAGATAACCGATCCGATCACAGGTTACTCTAGCGTGTTATCTCTCTTTAAAGTTAGCTTCTTAGCCTAGCTTAAACCCGTGCAAGCTACATATTGTGACTCTGTACACTAACTCGTGTTATAAATAAAAAGTGAGTAAACTACTTTAACCTTGTTGTATCTTCTCAACCATAATAGTTATAGAAAGCCTAATAATTAAAATCAAACTCCGAAGAGACAACAAAGACACTATAAAGACAAACCAGTCGCCAGCCACCCTACCATATCGACTCATATGTTTGGAAGTAAGTAAGTCTTTCTTACACCAGAACATTTGGTGGCAGCGGTGGGATACGAAGTAAATGGTTTATAATAAAGGAGAAATACAAACAGTAAAAAGCAAGGAATCCGAGAAAAGAGCACAAAATAATAAAAGGGTAAAAGAGAAGTAAGTGAAGTTAAGCGAGACAGTGAAGAAATATAGCCTCTCGAATTTGGAAGCTATAGCGGTGGTTTGGGCCTTAAAGACCTTCAGGGAAATAATTCTAGGGTATCCTATCACCGTATTCATGGTAAAGAAAAAAAAAAATTGACAGGTCAGCTAGCCAGATGGTATCTCAGAGTTTCAGTCTATAATTAAATATCTTCCGGGGCGTTTTAATAAAGTTGCAGATAACTTATCTCGTAATATATCAGCTGCTGCTGTCATTCCCACTAACAGTGATGTAGACTTCAATGTGGAACTTGTTAGAACTGAACAAAAGAAAGATAAATTTTGGGCAAGGGTCATTTATGCTTTGGTTCCAGGTGACGAAGAAACTAACCTACCGGAGTTACCCATTCCACTAACACAGTTTGAGGTAATAGATGACACTTTGTTCAGGAAACTTGAGAAACAGACTAACATTTCTTCACAAGTAGTAGTCCCTGATACACTAATTAAGACTGTACTAACACTAATGCATAATCATCCACAAACCAGAAACATATTAAGAATTGTGAATCGTGTCATGCTCATAAAGGTAATACAATGGGCCCAGCTCCAATTTTAAATTACCCAATACCTGAAAAACATGGGATGTAAATGGTATAAATATACTAAGCTTACCTCACAAGCGAATTTAACGAAGGTAACGAATTTAATTTGTCAGTACACCACACCTAGGGTGATACTAACCGACAATGGTAAAGGAATTACTAATAATTGTTATGCAACATATGTGATCAATATCATATAAAGCAAACTTTATTACAGCATATCATCCAGCAAGCAATCGCAAGATACTTGAAGTTTTGCGACAAATGGCTAATCCTATGCACGGATCATGGGAAGACTGGAATTCTTTACAGCTGCCTCCATTAAAGGTTCCATAAACTCATCAGTGGGCAAGTCCCCTCAACAGATTCTATTTAACAGACAAACGACTTCCATATTAAATCATTACTGGAAATGTTCCTCCAGCATACAATATGGATGACTACAAGTGTTTAATAACATCCATAAGGAAGTCAGGAATCACCTAAACGGTAGTAGGCAGGAGATGTTGATCAAACAACATACTCAAGCTGTGAATTTAGATAGATATTGCTGTAGGGGAAAATGTCATGATAAAATCCCCAGAAAGAGTATCAAAATTAACTCCAAAGTTTGTTGGTCCGTATGAAATAATCGACATCACCATGGAAATAGAAATAAAATAAAAATAAAATGTATAAAAACGGGGAAGGTAGAAATAATGCATGTAGATAGGAGTAAACAGATAAACTTAAATGTACCATCTAAAATATAAACAGCACAAGCACAAGAAATACTAACCTCCACTCCCACATATCTGTCTTCAAACACACACACAGACAAAAACTAAGGTCTGCAACATAAACTAAATAATGACATTTATTTCAAATGGGAAACAAGATTCTATTACTGTTTTTGCTAGGTATAGCGCGTGTTACACTTGCCGAACAAACAGCAGTTACAGCCCAAGTACTGAAGCCAGGTGCGTTTCAGGTGCTTTGGTTGAAAATAGAGTAAAAGTCTTGATAGTGGAAGATTTAGTTACTGTACAACTGGAAGTTCACGGATTGCTATAAATGACAAAGATAATTTTAAACCTTGGACAACATGTATCAAACTACACAGACATATAGAAACTGCTCATGCTCGTCGTCAGAGACGTGGCCTTTTTTTTTAATTTTATGGGTTTGTTGAATAACCAGTTGTTGGGACAGCAATGGCCGATGATGTCATTGTCTTAGGTAAGAAACTAGGGGAGGTAACTACTGCCCTAGGACAACAGAAAAGAATTGTCATTCAAACTTAAGAAGCTTTGGCCGATGATGTCACTGTCTTGGGTAAGAAACCAAGGGGGGTAATTACTGCCCTAGGACAACAGAATAGAATTGTCATTCAAACTTAAGAAGCTCTGGCCGATGATGTCACTGTCTTAGGTAAGAAACTAGGGGGGGTAATTACTACCCTAGGGCAACAGAAAAGAATTGTCATTCGAACTTAAGAAGCTCGGCAACACCTACGACACAAACCCATGAAATAATTGAACGAACTAACTAACCAACTATCTTCTGTGCTAAACGAATTAATTGGAATAATACCTAACATTGAACTCATCCAATTAATTAGTGAGTACATAGCAGCCATTGACATAGCTGTTAAGAAACTTAATTATTTAAACGAAGTAGTCATAAGTGACTTGGTAGATACTGGATTGGGTAGAGTAAACTCGAAGTTGTTACCTCTATGGCAGTCGCAGGCAGCAGTGGAAATAGCTATAAAAACTTAAAAGCTTAACCCTATATTTACCCTATCTGACGTGGAATATTACTACTCTATCATTGGACTCATTCTAACTGAGACAAGATTCTATTACAGTTTTTGCTGGGTATAGCACTTGTTTCACTTGCCCAACAAAAAGAAGTTACAGCCCAAGTACTCTGGCCAGGTACTTTGGTTGAACATAGAGGAAAAGTCTTAAATATTCCTTATAAGTCAAAAACGTCAATTAATATTTGGGAATTACGACCATTTCCAATTAAGAGTAAAATAATACCCTGCTGGTTGTAGACAAGTCATACATAGTCTCATCTGAAGATTATACTGCCATAGACACTTTGGACAAACATTCATTGGATGACTGTCGCACATCATACTTACACTTGCATGTACTGTATGTCCTGGTTATATGTTTACTTGGAATTTAGCAAACCAGGCACAGTGTGACCTTTCATTCATAATGCCAGACTCAACTCTTCCCACATCTTACTGTACTTTCAAAACTGTCAGTAATATTTCCTACCATGAGCACTTCAGTACTAACCACTACTACTACACAAACAGAGAATAAGTGTGATATTATTTAGCAATGGTAAGTCCAACACGTTTGGGTGGATGGTTATTATATGGCTCAGGGTCATTGTGAGATTAGAAATGAACATTTTTCTTAACTTACCTACTCATCACCATAAAGCTTTTTTGTGTCCACACTTTCTACAGAGTTAATGTCAGAGTTAACCTTGTAGAAAACATCTCTATAGATAACGTAATTTTTTTTTTAGATAACATAAAGATCCTTCAATTTTTAATAGACTCAGAGTTTACCTCAAAGTTGAATAATTGTTACCTTTACATCTCTTAAGAGAAGTTGTATTACCTCTACACATCATACCTGCACTAATGTTAATTGTTGTACTATTGTATTTAGCTGGTGTATACGGAAGGTGTACGCTTGGTACCAACAATTATTAGCTCGCGAACGGCAAAGACAAGTGTCACAAGGTAATGAGGATACAAATGTATAGGCTAATTACACACCACTACACATTTAGATAGGATGTATTACCCATAATGTATATTGGACATGTAATATTAATTATTATCTGTAGAAATAATAAAGTACATCTACAGACTGCATGTATTCCAATAATAATAATATCTATATATTTAAATCTTAAGTTTAATAGGGAAAATATTAATAATCAACCTGGAAAGATATGCCAGAAGATAATAATACCCTTATATAACAACATGTAAATTATTATAAATGTTCCTTCGAGGGCGAAGGATGGTAGTGGCCGAGCATTGTTCCGGTTTCACCTTCATTAGAGGGCTACTTATAATAACTTACTTAATACTTACTTGTATGAGTCACTTAGACTCTCAGACTTACACCCGTCACATGATGCTCCAATACTGCTGACCTACGCTTGGGAACCACTAACACGCTAGCATAAAGTGACGACACAGTTCATATCATACACAAGGGAAGCTCCCTAGTTGCGCTCCTATAGCTCTCAGTTAGCTACAGATAACCGATCCGATCACAGGTTACTCTAGCGTGTTATCTCTCTTTAAAGTTAGCTTCTTAGCCTAGCTTAAACCCGTGCAAGCTACATATTGTGACTCTGTATACTAACTCGTGTTATAAATAAAAAGTGAGTAAACTACTTTAACCTTGTTGTATCTTCTCAAACCATAATAGTTATAGAAAGCCTAATAATTAAAATCAAACTCCGAAGAGACAACAAAGACACTATAAAGACAAACCAGTCGCCAGCCACCCTACCATATCGACTCATATGTTTGGAAGTAAGTAAGTCTTTCTTACACCAGAACACACATACACACACAAACAAACACACACACACACACACACACACACACACACACACTACACACACACACACACACCTTGTCTCCCTCTCACTGGGTGCCTGGGTTCTGTCACTGGTGCTTGGTAGCTTCCCCAACAGAATACAGAATTATAATCCCTCAACGCCAGAAATAGCAACACAACACAACACAACACCTCACGTCACGTCACCTTGGCTGGAAAATTAAATCAGCTATAGTCTGTTCAAAACTTGTGTCCCGCTGGCCTCTTATGCTTAGATAGATAGAACTAGATATATAGATAGATAGACAGATAAGAGATAGATAGAAATAGAGACAGATAGCGATAGATAGAAATATATAGATAGAAATAGATACAGATATAAAGATATAGATAGATAGACAGATAGAGATAGATAGAAATATATAGATAGAAATAGATACAGATATATAAAGATATAGATAGAAATAGAGACAGATAAGATATAGATAGAAATAGAGACAGATAAGAGATAGATAGAAAGATATAGATATAAATAGATACAGATATAAAGATATAGATAGAAATAGAGACAGATAGATAGAGGAAAATGGAACACAAGTTTTGAACAGAGTATAGTATTTGCCATGACCACTGATGTCCTATTAATACTCGTTAATAGCCCAGTATTTGTGTATAAGAATTGGAGGCTTCTGATTCCTCCTGACTATGCCACCAAACACACTCCTTCTATTATAGGTGGTGTTTCGTGGCAATATTTGAAGGACTCGTTTATCTCCAATTTTCTGACTACATCACAGGGTCCCTTATGGGGGTGTGGGAGTAGGGGACAGACTTTCTACCCCCCTAAAGCCTGTCCCCTATCTATTTCCACACACACCCAAGCCTGCCCCCTACTCCCACACCCACCATTATATTTGTTCATCTTGTCCTGTTTCCTATAGCATACTTTGGAGGAATCAAGGCACTCCAATGTACCAAAAGTTAATATTATACTACCTGAACTATACGAATTTTAAAATCCCTTTCTTCTTCTCTCTCAACTCCTTTATTTCCTCTTTTTCCTTTTCCTCTTTTTCCTCTTTTCCTCTTTCTACCTCGTCTTTCTCTTCTCCATTCTCTCTCTGGTCTTCCTTTCTTCATTCCTCCTTTCATTCCCCTTCTTCATTCCTCCTTTCATTTCCCTTCTTCATTCCTCCTTTCATTTCCCTTCTTCATTCCTCCTTTCATTCCCCTTCTTCATTCCTTCTTTCATTTCCCTTCTTCATTCCTTCTTTCATTCCCCTTCTTCATTCCTCCTTTCATTCCCCTTCTTCATTCCTCCTTTCATTCCCCTTCTTCATTCCTTCTTTCATTTCCCTTCTTCATTCCTCCTTTCCTTTCCCTTCTTCATTCCTCCTTTCATTTCCCTTCTTCATTCCTTCTTTCCTTTCCCTTCTTCATTCCTCCTTTCATTTCCCTTCTTCATTCCTTCTTTCATTCCCCTTCTTCATTCCTCCTTTCATTCCCATTCTTCATTCCTCCTTTCATTTCCCTTCTTCATTCCTCCTTTCATTCCCCTTCTTCATTCCTTCTTTCATTCCCCTTCTTCATTCCTCCTTTCATTCCCATTCTTCATTCCTCCTTTCATTTCCCTTCTTCATTCCTCCTTTCATTTCCCTTCTTCATTCCTCATTTCATTTCCATCTCCTTCCTTTGGTTATTAATTTTACCTTCACTTTCCCTTTCTCTTTCTTGGTGGTTATTACGTTCTCTTTTACTCTGTTTCTCTTTTCCATTTTTTGTGTACCCTTTTAAAAAATCTCTCAATTTCTGCTTCTCTCTCCTCCTCCCCCACCCTCCCTCCTTTCTTCCCTCCATTTCTCCCTCCCTCCTTCCTTTCTTCCCTCCATTTCTTCTCCTCCCTCCCTCACCTTCCCTCCTTTCTTCTCTTTTCTTCTGCCTCCCTCACCCTCTGTCCTTTCTTCTCATTTCTTCCCTCCGTTTCTCCTCCATTCCTGCCTCACCCTCCCTCCCTCCTTTCTTCTCCTTTCTTCTCCATTTCTGCTCCTCCCTCCCCCTCCCTCCCTCCTTTCATCTCCTTTCTTCCCTCCATTTCTCCTCCTGTCTCACCCTCCCTCCCTCCTTTTTTCCTCCTCATACTTCACGCTTGGCAAGTAATAAATAGCTGGAGCGGCTCAATATTTTCCACTCCTTCACAGAGAAAGATGGTTGTCAAAGGGAGGAGGAGGAGGATGTATGGAGAAATAAAAAAATATGAGAATTTGAACGAAAAGGAGGAGAAGGGAAACCGAGAGAGAGAAAAACCTGGAGGGAAAAAAGAAAATCTATATCCCACTTTTTTTTTTTGTTATGTGTGTGCGTATGTGTGTGTGTGTGTGTGTTTTTGTTATACCGCCCCGAAGGGGGAGGTATATTGTTTTCGGTGCTGGATATTTATTTATTTATTTATTTATTTATTTGTTTATCTGTTCGTGTGTCTGTTAAAAGTCTAGCGTCCGCATTTTTAGCCGTATGATGATAAAAAAAAATTATATTGATAGATATTCATCATAAAACAAAATTATTAACTTTTGGGCAAAATCGATCGAAAGTCAAGGTCACAAAAAAATAAAGATAGCAAAGTGCGAGTGGTCGCTGGGGCGGTAGTGCCATCAAATGATGTCTTGTTTTGTTTTGTGTTTTGGGAAGGAAACGTACCCTCTCTTTCATTTGATGTTTTGTCTCCCATTAAACATATTACACTAATAAATTTTCAAACCTAGACATATATCAGTGACTCTTAAGCACTGAAATGTGTGTGTGTGAAACGTGTATCCCTTTTTGGTAGTGACTATATCTTCACTATTTTTTATTTATTTTTTTAGACTTCCTCTTTTCCCTTTTCTGTTTACAAATTTCTCTCTTCAATTTTTTTTTTTTTTTTTTTTTTTTTTTAACTTCCTCTTTTCCCTTTTCTCTCTTCACTTAATTAAGGGGAGAATATACTTTTGGTACATTGGAGCACCTTGATTCCTCCAAAGTATGTCAGGAAACAGGACCAGATGAACACATAATATTAATAGCCTGTAGCTGGGAATAGTTTGGAGGAATCATTATCTCCAAAAATGTCAAAACTATACTCTATATCTATCTATTTCTATCTATCTATCTATCTAACTATCTATTTCTATCTAACTATCTAACTATCTATATCTATCTATTTCTATCTATCTATCTAACTATCTATTTTTATCTATCTATCTATCTAACTATCTATTTCTATCTAACTATCTAACTATCTATTTCTATCTAACTATCTAACTATCTATATCTATCTATTTCTATCTATCTATCTAACTATCTATTTCTATCTATCTATCTAACTATCTATTTCTATCTATCTATCTATCTAACTATCTATTTCTATCTAACTATCTAACTATCTATATCTATCTATTTCTATCTATCTATCTAACTATCTATTTCTATCTATCTATCTATCTAACTATCTATTTCTATCTAACTATCTAACTATCTATATCTATCTATTTCTATCTATCTATCTAACTATCTATATCTATCTAACTATCTATATCTATCTATTTCTATCTATCTATCTAACTATCTATATCTATCTATTTCTATCTATCTAAGCATAAGAGGCACTGCGGAAACACTCGTCAACTCATTTCTGAAACCACTTAGTGTTGTCGTAACTCATTTCCCTTCACATCTTGTATTCTGTTTTGGCCTCTAGAGTGACATGGCTTCATACCCTCTCCGTTACGACAACACTAAGTGGTTTCAGCAATGAGTTGACGAGTGTTTCAGCAGGGCAAAAGGGGACAATAATTTTTTTTTCTATAGTCTGTTCAAAACTTGTGTTCCTTTTGGCCTCTTATGCTTAGATAGATAGAACTAAATAGATATAGATAGTTAGATATAAATAGATAGATATAAATAGTTAGATAGATATAGATAGATATAGATAGATAGATAGATAGAAATAGATAGTTACATAGATAGATAGATAGATATAGATAGAAATAGATAGATATAGATAGTTAGATAGATAGATAGAAATAGATAGTTAGATAGATAGTTAGAAATAGATAGTTAGATAGATAGTTAGATAAATAGATAGAAATAGATAGATATAGATAGTTAGATAGATAGATAGATAGATAGAAATAGATAGTTAAATAGATAGATAGAAATAGATAGATATATAGACAGATAGAAATAGCGATAGATAGACAGGTAGAAATAGCTAGATAGATAGAGGCTAGTGGAACACAAATTTTGAACAGACTACAGTACATTGGAGGGCTACTGAATCCTACAAACTATGTCACGAAACAGATCCCCTATTCGTAATCAACAAAAAGGTCACCTGTTTCCTGGGATAGTTTGGGGGAAGCAGTGGCCATCATATTTACCGAAGAGGAGTTACAAAGTTCTCCTCTTAATTGTGCCTGACGCCTCTCGTATCGCCAGTGGAAAAGCAAAGGCGTATCATGATTGTAGTGTTAGAGCATGTAAAGTTGTTGAGAATATATATATTCCCGCATCCCCAGTCTCCCCCCCTCCCAAGCCTGTCCCATACTCCCACACCCCCTTAAGTTTTGAGATAGGAAAACAAAATTGACTCTAGAGGAGGAGGGCTTATGTCTATTTAGATATACTCTGTTCAAAACTTGTGTTCCATTTTCCTCTATCTATCTGTCTCTATTTCTATCTATATCTTTATATCTATATCTATTTCTATCTATCTATATCTGTCTCTATTTCTATCTATCTCTTATCTGTCTATCTATCTATCTATCTATCTATTTCTATCTATCTAAGCATAAGAGGCCAGCGGAACACAAGTTTTGAGAAGCTCGGTCCTACAGTTGCAGGACTATTAAATCAGAAGGCTGTTGAAATCACCTGGGTCTGCCTGTGGATGGAAATTCGGGAATGGAAATCTCGTTAGACTGCGACAAAGGCCTGTTGATAGAGATGAGATGATGAGGAGGGATAAAAGGAAGAAGGTTTCAAGGAACAAGGAGTCATGTAGGAGCAGGTACAGTTGCCCACACATGAAGCTGGTATGGCACGTTACTTGTGAGGTGGCTACGAAATAAAGGAAATTGAAAAAAGATATAGTTTGTTGACAGGCAGACAGTAATAATATTCAACTGTCTGTCTGTCAACAAACTATATACATCTTTTTTCACTTTCCTTTCTTTGGCAGCCACCTCACAAATAACGAGCCATACCATTACACTCACCTGCTTAGCTTGGATTCCAGGAGTATTTTCTTCCCTGTTTGTATTTAGGTGATTGTTCAGAGGTTACTTTATGGGTTGGGGATTGTTTTGAGGTTTACGTTAGCGGGGACGTCGTGTTGTTCAAGTGGCGAGGAAATAGGAGGGACCAAGACCAATAGACTAGACTCTGGTATTCTATTGGCCTTGGGATTTTTTTATTGATGGATATTAGACGCCGCAACATCGAGGTCCTATAGCGCCAGAACAAGGTGATAGAGAAGTGTGACAGACAGCAAGCAGGAAGGAAAAAATATGAAAAGAGGGACAGTTGAATTGGTCTTGGGAGGGGCCTCGAAAATTGCAAGAGGGAAAACTGGAAATTGAGGAAAAAGCGAGGGGGTAATTTCTGGTGGAGGAATATTTTGTAGTAAGTGATACTGTACGTTTTCTTTAGCTATGTACAGTTGCCAAAAAAGGTACTGCGACAACTATTGCTGCAACATTAAATATATCAATGTCCATAGTTGTTTGTAGGGATTATAAGTATGTATTACAGAAGGATATATGTATTTCCTTCTGTTATACATGCTTATAAGTATGTATTACAGAAGGATATGTATATTTTCTTCTGTATATACATGCTTATAGTCCCTACAAATAGTTGTGGATATTACTAGGGTTAAAGTTCTATCAAGATTTGTCGCAATACCTTTTTTTGGCAACTGTACATAGCCTACACAAAAAGTAGAAGGAACTGATCTAGCCTGTGTATTTTAGGAATGAACAGAATGAACAGAAGAACAGAAGAACAGAATGAACAGAATGAACAGATGAACAGGGGAAGAAAAAAAGACTGTGTAAACCTAGAAAGATCATATACAACAAGATTTACAACAGCGAGGAAGGAAACAGAGGAAGGAAGATAGATAAAGAAAGATAGGAGGGATACAACAAGATTTACAACAGAGAGGAAGGAAACAGAGGAAGGAAGATAGATAAAAAAAGATAGGAGGGATACAACAAGATTTACAACAAAGAGGAAGTAAAGGAAGGAAGATAGACAAAGAAAGATAGGAGGGAATCTCGAGGAATGAATGAATGAATGAATGAATGAAAAGGGAAGTAACGAGAATGGAGAAAGGCCAGAATGACGTAATTACCACAATAGAGAAATAAACAGAGATGAGGGGAATGAGAGAAAGAGAAGAAACGAAGAAGGAAGGGAATGAGAAAGAGGGAGGAGGGACAACAAGCACGAATGATAAAAGAAGGAAAATGAGATAGAAAAGAGGGACAACAAACACAAATGATAAAAGAAGGAAAATGAGATAGAGAGAGGAGGGACAACAGGCACCAAGGAAGGAAGGAAGGAAGGAAGGAAGGGGTGCAGGAGGAGTTAAAGCATGCATGTGTGTGTGTGTGTGTGTGTTTGGTTTCCATGAATATTGTGTGTGGATTGTGTTGTGTGCCCGTGTGGAATAGAATGCAAATAAAACAGATGAAATAATTTTGCGTCGGGCTGTAAAGATAATTCTGTTTGGAGTTTCTCTTCTCCACTGTAAATACAAGGCAGTATGTTTAAGGGGCTGTGGGAGTAGGGGACAGGCTTAGGGAGGGGGGGGGTGGGGGGTGCGGGAGTAGGGGGACAGGCTTAGGGGGGTTAGGGAGGGTGCGGGAGTAGGGGGACAGGCTTAGGGGGGGTTGGGGGGTGCGGGAGTAGGGGACAGGCTTAGGGTGGGGTGGGGTTGGGGGGTGCGGGAGTAGGGAGACAGGTTTGGGGTGGGGTGGCGGGGGAGTAGAAAGCCTGTCCCCTATTCTCGCACCCTCCCTAACCCCCCTAAGCCTGTCTCCCTACTCCTGTACCCCCCCAAAGAAAAAAACCCAAGTCTGTCCCCCTATTCCCACACCCCCTTAACAACATTTTCTTTTGTTTGCTTCCCCCCCCCCATATCTCTCTTTCTCGATCAGTGTAGGAACTATTTGACAACTGTAGTTCATATCCCTGCTACAGCCATTACTATCACAATGTAAAAACCAACACAACCAACACAACCACCAATGTTACCAACACAACCAACACAACCTTTACACGTATGTAGACCATTAATGTACAGTCGGCGGCAAAAGTCCTGTCGCCTCACTTGATACACCGAGGCACGCAAGGTTCATAGACACGAGATTATTAAGTGTAGAAAACGTGGGTATTTCTCGAGTCCATGAACACTGTGCGTCTCGGTAAAGCAAGTGAGGCGACACGACTTTTGCCGCCGACTGTACAGTCATGGGTGATAGTGCTTGACCAGGGTCCAGGGAGTGTTGGTGAGTAACTGAACAGAGTTCGAAAAAGTGAGTCTTCTAAACCTCTCTCAACGTTGAAAATGGTTTGGAAAATTCCCTTGTTCGAACTCTGTTCAGTTGCTCACCAACACTCCTTGGTCCCTGGTGGTCAAGCACTATCACCCATGACTGTACACTCACAATCCAAAATTTGTATCGAGGTCTTGTTGAAATTTCGAATCATTTGACATACTAGTGAACCAATTACAACGTTTATATCGTTTCAGGCTATTCGAAGTAAGCCTGGATACATATTTTAAATTGCGAGTGTACTAACATGTGAATCATTATCATTCTCAAAATTACCTCAACTTCACCTTTATTTTTAAAACCATTTCCTATACAACAACACGACCATAACATCAGAACACAGCCGTTTATATATATCACATCATTTACCAACACCACCACCAACACCAACATAATGAATAAAAAAACATAAAAACGTGAAGTGTTGTCATATGTATAAAACTGCACATATGTCTCACCAGTTGATTTCTAATGAAGGCACGTCCCTGTATCTCTCTCTCTCTGTGTCTGTGTGTGTGTATGTGTGTGTGTGTGTGTGTATGTGTGTGTGTGTCTGTGTGTGTGTGTGTGTGTGTGTGTGACTGCTAGAACACGGTATTGTTTTGACGAGAAAGTTGGGGCCGAGCACGTAACACCACATTTTTTTTTCATTGTAGAACAAATTAGTTCACCAACTCCACTGAAAAACAATAATAAAATACGTATCCTGCTGCTGTTGGCTCTAGAGTGGATGCAATAGTTGTGAAAATTTAATTACTCGTGAAATCTGAAACTAGGAGTATGAAAATTAATTCACTCCTTCTATGTTGGTGTTATTATTGATGTTGTTGGTGTTGTTGTTGTTGTTGTTGTTGTTGTTGTTAGTGTTGTTGTTGTTGTTAGTGTTGTTGTTGTTGTTGTTGTTAGTGTTGTTGTTGTTGTTGTTGTTAGTGTTGTTGTTGTTGTTGTCGTCGTAGTGGTGGTGGTGTTGGTTGAAACAATATGTTTAAAGATAAACTGGTCTTCAAGTCTAGCACATTTGGTAGGAAACATATACAGCTTACAGTACCCGGTGATAGGAAACATATACAGCTTACAGTACCCAGTGATAGGAAACATACACAGCTTACAGTACCCAGTGGTAGCAAACATATACAGCTTACAGTACCCAGTGGTAGGAAACATACACAGCTTACAGTACCCGGTGGTAGGAAACATACACAGCTTACAGTACCCAGTGATAGGAAACATACACAGCTTACAGTACCCAGTGATAGGAAACATACACAGCTTACAGTACCCAGTGGTAGCAAACATACACAGCTTACAGTACCCAGTGGTAGCAAACATACACAGCTTACAGTACACGGTGGCTGTGTGGGCGAGTGAGTGAGTGAGTTTGGATAGTTGGATAGTTTTTGGGTGTTGAGTTGGCGAGTGGTTGGGTAAGAATGACAAAACTTTGGTCCCCCTCCAGCCACCCCGAATATTTGATGAACAAGTGTACAGTTGGACACAGGAATTCGTGGTACATGCAGCCTCAAGTGAAAGATGGACAATTTATCTCAATATCAAGTTCCTTAGTGCCAAATAGGAGACACCAGTGGCAGAAGTCAGTGTTGAGGATGGTGTGTGTGTGTGTGTGTGTGTGTGTGTGTGTGTGTGTGTGTGTGTGTGTGTGTGTGTGTGTGTTCCTTAGTGCCAAATAGGAGACATCAGGGGCAGAAGTCAGTATTGAGGAAACATGTAATAAAAAGCAAGTACCTGATAATAGACACACAATGGTTACTCAAATGGGACAAGTATCTTTCACCTGGGCTGTACCACCCTTTCCTGTGTCCAACTGTACGAGTCTCAGTGAAGCAAATGAAAAAAAATTGCACCGTCAACTGAGAAACATCCTTTATTACGCCGCTTCAGGACACCATCAGCAACGGGAAATCAACTTTTACAACGACGAAAACTTTTGTCTTTGTCATTCACAAAGCCGAGGTACAGAAGTCACTAGAAAAAAGTTAACATTTACTTCCAGGATTATGTTTGCCAACCCAACTCACTCATATTTATTATTTATAGTCTCAGTTATGATAGTATACACATTCTAAAAATCAGGACATCGAAATATAATACATGTTTTTTTTTAAATGTGTTTTGTTTTATAGTTTTGGAGGATTCAGTAACTCTCCAAATGTTGACAAATGAGTTTATCCTCGAAAGCCACACTTGCAACAAGAGATTAAAGTTTGAGATTAGAGGATTGGCGACTCCTGCCTCATTTTGTCCATATCCTTTGATGTGAACGACAGACAGAATTATCAGCTTATTTTATGCTCAGATTCTGGACAGTTTTGATAGACAGACAGACAGACAGACGTGCATCAGGCAGACCGGAGACAGACAGAAAAACCAAGAGGTGTAGATATACCGGTACTCACACACATATGTTCAATCCCTATCTATATCTTTTTCGTTCAGCATAGGAATTATTTAACAACTGTAGTTCTATCCCTGCTGCAACCATGACATGTATGTAGACCATTACTGTACTAACGTATAGGGTGCTGATGGTGTAATGGTTAGCACACTCGTCTAGCACGTGAGAGATCCCGGGTTCGATTCCCGGGTCAGTGGAATTGTTGGACCATTTTCCCAAGCCTCTATGTCCCTGTTCACCCAGCAGTAAGTAGGTACCCGGCTGTATGTCCCTGTTCACCCAGCAGTAAGTAGGTACCCGGCTGTATGTCCCTGTTCACGGAGCAGTAAGTAGGTACCCGGCTGTATGTCCCTGTTCACGGAGCAGTAAGTAGGTACCTGGCTGTATGTCCCTGTTCACCCAGCAGTAAGTAGGTACCCGGCTGTAAAAACAAGGATAGCAACCTTGTAGGCTGGGGGAAGATATGTTGATGTAACAACACTGACTGCCTTAATGACCAACACGAGTCCATAGACATAAAGACCTAAAATTATTATTCTTCTACTAACATATGAATCATTATCTGCATCAGGCAGGCTGGAGACAGACAGACAGAAAGACAAAGAGGTGTAGATATACTCATACACATACTTTTCTTGCATCCATAATGAATCTGTGACTTCAAAGCAACACACAATAATGACATTTTAAGCGTAAGCGTCAGTGTCTCTCGATTTGTATTCCCTAATAGGATTTTCAAAGTCCAATTGCCGGTGTGATTCAATACCTTCACAATGTAACAGCTGTGTGTGTGTGTGTGTGTGTGTGTGTGTGTGTGTGTGTGTGTGTGTGTGTGTGTGTGTGTGTGTGTTCAGTAAATAACAGATTCACGATGGGACTCACAGCTATAATATGAATGGATGATGTAAAAATAAAACAATGCCTTGCCTGCAAAGCCCTGTAGTACGAGGAGGGAGGAGATAGAGAGCAAGAACAGCAAGCACGAGCGAGGGAGATAGAGAGGAAGGAGATAAAGAGGAGGAACAACAATCACAAGGAAGATAGAGAGGAAGGGACATTAAGCACGAAGGAAGGAGATGTAAGGAAAGGAAAAAGACAAGGAAAATCAATTCGTAAAGGACCATTCATTTTACTTCTTCGTTCGTTAAGAAGCTGAGAGGAAAATCAAGTTACGTCTTCCGAATCTAATCATCTAAATCATTTTTCCAGGGGTAATGTGAAGTACAGACTGAGATCGAGACATGAGATTTTCGCCTTACACGATAAAAATCAGAAACTAGTTGGATTACATCACTCGCAGGTCGAACCAAACGATATTCCATCTCTTTTACTCATCATTCCTCGAACCAAACGAATCATATTAAGGTGGTAGTTCTTTTTTTATGTTAAATTGGAGTACCCTGATTCCTCCAAAGTATGCTAGGAAACAGGATCAGAAGAGCAAAACTAATGGTGTTCTGTTGTTGCTTGGAATAGTTTGGAGGATTCAGTTACTCCAGATTTACCAACACAAAACTTCCCCCCCTTCATTTTCTGTACACTTTTTGTTCTGCTTATCGTACTACAAAATTCTCACGTGAGGATTATTCTCGCTTTTACGATTATAGTCTAAAAAATCTGTATAACAAATAATCCGTTTGTGACTTTGCTTTGACGTTGGATGAAAGCATTGATAATCTGTCTTACAAACAACGAGATATTCTCTGTCTTACAAACAACGTGATATTCTCTGTCTTACATTAAACAAGCAACGTGATATTCTCTGTCTTACAAACAACGTGATATTCTCTGTCTTACAAACAACGTGATATTCTCTGTCTTACAAACAACGTGATATTCTCTGTCTTACAAACAACGTGATATTCTCTGTCTTACAAACAACGTGATATTCTCTGTCTTACAAACAACGTGATTTTCTCTGTCTTACAAACAACGTGATGTTCTCTGTCTTACAAACAACGTGATATTCTCTATCTTACAAACAACGTGATATTCTCTGTAGCAGGGAAGAGGAAGTCGAATGTTGAAGGGAGAGACACAGAAGGTATGGGAGTTAATTAAGTCAAGTTGAGGGCTATAAACTGAAGCCTCCAAACGTTGTCACGAAACAGAACCCCAAAGAAAAAAGACCAGGGAGGCTTGTTTCCTGGAATGGTTTGGAGGAATCAGTAGCCAACTTTACGCTAACATAAAACTTCCCCCTAAAAGTGACTTGGGTTTAATATGTCACATAACAAAAAAAACAAAAACAAAATATTAGACTGATGGAATATATTGACAGTTTTGATCACCATAAATGTTACTGTAATTACAAAAACTGTAGCAAAGAAACAGTAAGTATATAGAAGGTAATATAAGTGAGGTAGGTATTTTATATGTGTGTGTATATTTTAAGGGAGTGTGAGAATAGGGGGACAGGCTTGGGGGGATTTTGCAGGGGTTAGGGGGGTGCGGTAATATGGGGACAGGCTTTCTACCCACTACAAACTTGTCCCCTTATTCCCACACACCCCCAGTCCCCCCCCAGGCATGTCCCCTACTCCCACACCCCCTAAATAACCTGATATATTACAATAAAAATTTTAGTCAACAAACAAAGCTAGATGAGAGTTTTATTTACGAGGTACAGTTGGCTTCACTCCCGCGTTTCTCCCCTCGCGTTGCCAATGTTGGGACAGTCAGAAATTCGACTCCCGATCCACAAGTTAAAATTTTCGAAACATTCATATCCTTAGAGTGAAAGATATGAATGTTTCGAATATTCTAACTTGTGAATCGGGATTGGAATTTCTGACTGGCCCAACATTGGCAACGACAGGAGAGAAACGCGGGAGTGGAGCCAACTGTAGCACCACAAAGAGAAGTTGTGATTATCGTACACTCGTGATACATAATTTCTGACCAGAGTGTGAGGAGCAGAAAGCTTCGAATCGCCTGGTATTGTTCATTTCCCCCCAACCCAGTACACCTATAGAGGCAGAGCTCGAATGTAGGTAATGTGAGTGTGTGTGTGTGTGTATGTTTGTGTGTGTGTGTTTGTGTGTGTGTGTGTGTGTGTGTGTGTGTGTGTGTGGTCAGGGATTACGTATCACGAGTGTACAGCTGACTCATTAATTGTTTTCATTGTTGCCAAGCCATGTAAATTCAGAGTAGTAAAATACATGTAAACGAATTTGTAAAACCGACTATACACGGGTGATCATAAGTCGTGTACTGTAGTAATATATACGAGTGTGTGAGTATATCTGTGTTATTTTTTTTATACTGTAAGTGTTGGTTAAAAAAAACAAACAGTGAATTTAGTTGTGTAACCTCTGGCTTTTTGTGTGTTATTTATCACATGTTGGGCTGGTGTAATCAATGTACAGTTGGCTCCACTCCCGCCTTTCTCCCCTGTCGTTGCCAATGTTGGGCCAGTCAGAAATTCCAATCCCGATCCACAATTTAAAATATTCGAAACATTCATATCTTTCACTCTAAGGATATGACTGTTTCGAATTTTTTAACTTGTGGATCGGGAGTCGAATTTCTGACTGTCCCAACATTTGCAACGACAGGGGAGAAACGCGGGAATGGAGCCAACTGTACCTCGTAAATAAAACTCTCATCTAGCTCTGTTTATTGACTAAAATTTGTATTGTAATATATCAGGTTATTTAGGGGGTGTGGGAGTAGGGGACAGGCTTGGGGTTGGGGGGGACTGGGGGTGTGTGGGAATAAAGGGACAAGCTTGGGGTGGGTACCTATATTATTAAGTTGTGTTTAATTAAGGGGCAAGTTTTGCGATGGTTGTTGGTATATTTGGAGCAACTGAATAATCCTCCAAGCCATTCCCAGCAACAGAACACCATTCATTATTTTCGCTCTTAATTCTGGTTTTGTTGTTTCCTGGTAATACTTTGGAGGAATCATGGCACTCCAATGTACCAAAAAAAAAAAAAAAAAAAAAAATGACCACCCTTTTAAGTTAGACTGAGAAATTTTTGATGCCCATATACATAGAGTTAGTCCCCCCCCCCCATTGTTGAAGAGAGAGAGACAGAGAGAGAAAGAGAGAGAGAGAGAGAGAGAGAGAGAGAGAGAGAGAGAGAGAGAGAGAGAGAGAGAGAGAGAGAGAGAGAGAAACATACAGACAGAGAGACAGACAGACGAAATGAGAGAGAAACATACATACAGACAGAGAGAGAGAGAGAGAGAGAGAGAGAGAGAGAGAGAGAGAGAGAGAGAGAGAGAGAGAGAGAGAGAGAGAGAGAGAGAGAGAGAGAGAGAGAGAGAGAGAGAGAGAGAGAGAGAGAGAGAGAGAGAGAGTGTGTGTGTGTGTGTGGCTTTTTACTCTCATAGTAGTAAAATTGCGTGTGGGTGTGAATGTAAAAGAATACTTAACTCTTTTTTTTTTTTATCACGTATTACTTACTGACATTTTACTCCAAGAATTATTATTATAGTCCAGACATTTTTTTGTGCGAATTGTAGCTTTGCATAGACGGTGTGTACGTATGTATGTACGACTATTGCACGTACGACTATTGCACGTACGACTATTGTATGTACGACTATTGCACGTACGGTACGACTATTACACGTACGGTACGACTATTAATTATTATTATTATTTATTATTATTATTTATTACTATTATTATTTATTACAATTATTATTAACTCCTCTGTCTTCTCTTCATTTAAAAGGGGTGTGGGAGTAGGGGGCAGGCTTAGGGGGGTGACTGGGGGGTGCGGGAATAGGGGGACAGGCTTGGGGGGGGGGTTAGAAAGCCTGTCCCCATATTCCCGCACCCCCCCAAACCCCCCCAAAGCAAAGCAAACCTCACTACCGTTTACTTTTATGTGTGTGTGTGTGTGTGTGTGTACGTGTGTTTATCTTGTGCATACCATATGTAGTTTACATAATAAGAATACTAAAACTCCACCTGTTGCCTTTTTCTAATCTAATTTACATAATGAGGAAGAAGGTATTATTTAGCTTAATATTATAGTCTCCGCCCACCTTCCTTATTCCCAAGTCTCTCACGCTACACCAAACACGGTACGCTATGCAGAGTGGGGGATTTTATTTTATTTTTAGCTCCGGCCTAAGCCGAGAGCTCTAATCATATGAATACGAAAATCCAGATAAAACATAATTAATATTTTTGAGACCTTTACATATGGATATTTTATTATTTCACTTGAACCATTAAGAGCCGGAGCTTTTGAAGGGTTTTCCTTCATGTTCATGTTTTAGTTTATTCTATCCTGGTAAACATTTACCGCTTCCCTTCTGAATATAATAACTATACTCATTCTATTTCGTACTGACCCGCAAGGCTGTGGCTCCTTCCGAGTACACTGTTGCCATATCTAATTAACGGTACCCTATGACAACTCCAAAGAGAATGGGAACAAAATAGTTCTCTTTATATTTGTATGTATGTGACCTCAGTCACCTCACTCTCCACACCCCGGAAATTCCTGGGTCGGAAGTAGTGGCAACGTCTTTTGATTGAAATGCCACATCACATCGTATCATATACCATTAAATGAAAAATTCATTGTGTGTAGAAAATTTCATGTCAATATACTCTCGTTAGTGGACAGTTTCCATTATGTGGTGCATGCTTTGATTCTAGATTTGGCAACACCGCGGTCAACTCCTCACGGGTCAGTACAAAATAGAAAGACTATAGGTTGTAGAGGATTGTTTTGTCCTCTAAACCGATATTTTTGTGCAAAAAATAGCGCATTGGTTGTAGTATAGTGCCAAATACGAGATATTGTTCAAAACCCTTTGAATATCGTTCAAATCGCACTAGACACTATCACAGTACATTTATCCCAAGTAATTAAAACTTTTGGAATAAGCCGCTAACTATTGAATACACAAATATCAGTAAACCAGATAAGGTCCCGCCATCTTGGACAACCCCTTGTCTACCCACTTTATTTTGACTGTGTGTCGCTTTCAGACGTACTTTTCTGCGCTCCTCAAAAGTACTTGAAATGGTAAGTACACACAGTGTTGGGTCGCCAGGTTTTTCCTGTTCTTGTTGTGTGTTGTTTTGTGTTAATTGCCTGCGTTACTTACTCTCTAGTGTCTGTAGAGACTTAGTAACATGTTTTAGTCTAGCCCAGCCCTGGTTCGCAGAGCTTCAGGAGAGGTGTCCGAACCCTCTGTTTCTGGGATCAGCTTGCCTGTCAGACAACCTAAACTTACCGTTGCTGACGTCCTTGCGACTTCACGCCTGGACTTTCTCCGTAGAGCCTTGAGCAATTCCGCTTCAAGTCGTACAGTAAAGATCATGCTTAACTCCCTACGTCCTGCCTCAGTTCGGCAGTATGAATCGTGCTGGAGAAGGTTTCAAATTTTTATTAAAAATAATTCTATTTCATATATTTCATCCAGCACGGTTTGGGATTTCTTATCATTCATTGCTGATGTCACTAACAGAGCTCCAGCCACTGTTTCAGCTCATTTTTCAGCCATTTCTGATCCTTTACGGTTTGCTTTTAATATTGTCATGGATCAGCGGATGATTACGATGCTGATGAAAGGCATCAGATCATCTCAACCTAGGTTAAGGAATAGGGTTCCAGATTGGTCCCTTCATAAGGTGTTAAATTATTTGAATTTTCAAGGGACCTCGCAACTGTCTGTGGTTCAGCTGTTTTATAGGTCTATCTTCCTGTTATCTTTGGCTAGCGGTTTTCGGGCTTCTCAGATGGCTGCCCTCACAAGGCACCCCTCATTTACTGTGTTTGATAATAATTGTCATTATATTACTATTTCCCCGTCACCTTCATTCTTAGCCAAAAATGAACAATATGACAGTTTATTACGTCCTCTGAAAATTCCTAGTTTTAATGCCAATGGTAAATACCACCATTTATGTCCAGTTCATGCTACCAAAATGTATATAGGCATTACGCCGGATTCTTCTCCGGATCATTTGTTTGTTAACCCGTTAACGGGTAAATGTTTAGCGGCTAGGGCGGTGTCGCGTATGCTATGCAAGATTATTTCTTTGGCGGATCCGGGTCACGAACCCAAAGCTCATTCCATTAGAGGCTTAGCAGCTTCTCTAGCCTTCCTCCGTACTCATTCATCGGAGGAAGTACAGTCCTTGGGAGGCTGGAGGTCTACGACTTCATTCAGGTCTAGATATTTAATGTTAGAGGCTGTGGATGTCCCATGTATAGCACTCGCGACACAGCCCGGTCCGTGTTAGGAGGTGTCTGTATTACTATGTTCCTAGTCTCATCCCCCTCTTTGTGATAACAAGGGGGGGGGGGGGTGACGATTGCCTATTTATGACTCTTAGTATGTACATAACTTATAATTTGTGTATATAATTTAAGGAATTTTTCAATAAATACAGAAAAGGAGTGATACATTCTTAACCTTGGTGTGACCTTTTATTTGTTTATGGTGGTCCGGTCCTAACGGTACCGTGAGGTCAGGTTAAGATTAAGGCGACCTCTCACAAGTCAGCCGCCCTCCTCCAGCTTGTCATTCTACAACCAATGCGCTATTTTTGTAGCACCCCCCTCACCCATCACCCAAGCCTGTACCCCTACTCCTGCACCCTCCAAAAAAAACCGCACACCCCTAACCCCACCTAGCCTGTCCCCCTATTCCCGCACCCCCTTAACCCGTCCCCCTATTCCCGCACCCCCTTAACCCAGTGAAAATAAATCGACTCTCTTTTATGTAATAATTTTAGGTACAGTCGTGGTAAAAAAAAATCATCCACACGGAGTGATCTGATTAGAAGGTTACTGGTGGAGAATGAATTTATGCCCAGTGATAGTCGTAGATAAGGATAGCAAAGTAGAAGGCTCTCTCCCCACCTTCCACTCCCTCCGGCCTGAGCCGTACAGGAAATAAAGTCAGGAATCAGAGAGAGAGAGAGAGAGAGAGAGAGGTTGGATGGAAAAACCCTGAAAGAGAGAGAGAGAGAGAGAGAGAGAGAGAGAGAGAGAGAGAGAGAGAGACCATTGGGTCATGGAGGCCTGGGCTGGGTTGGCTCACAGCATTTATCGCATTTCTCTCCACACTTTTTCAGTTTTTTTTTTTTTTTTTTTTTTTTATTCCCACCCAACCTCTCTGACTCCCTGGATGACTTTACTCTCTCTCTCTCTCTCTCTCTCTCTATAATAACACAGCCTCAGGGCGGGGAAAGAGCAGAAGGAAACTGGAAATTAAAAAAAAAAAAAAAAAAAAAAAAAAAAAAAAAAAAAAAAAAAAAAACAGACAGACAGAGCAAGACCCTAATTCCCGTTTATAGTACAATTTTTATTTTTATTTTTATTATTATTTTTATTGTGGAAGACGAGACCTAAAGATTTGGAGAGGCTGTTTGTTTATTTTCCTCATCTGTAAAGTAAACGTATAATACGGGTAATGAATAATGTGCCGATTCCACAGTGGTTTGTTTTAGTTTGTAAGCTCGCAAATGAAATAATGTTTGTCGTGTAAATGCCTTATGGGTGAATTATTTAATGAATTTGGTGAGTAATCTATACAGTGATCATTATTATTATTATTATTATTATTATTAAATGCCTTATGGGTGAATTATTTAATGAATTTGGTGAATAATCTATACAGTGATTATTATTATTATTATTATTATTATTATTATTAAATGCCTTATGGGTGAATTATTTAATGAATTTGGTGAATAATCTATACAGTGATCATTATTATTATTATTATTATTATTATTATTATTAAATGCCTTATGGGTGAATTATTTAATGAATTTGGTGAATAATCTATACAGTGATTATTATTATCTAACTGTTGGATAGATATTGTGAATGTGGATACTCACCTTTTGGAAAATAATGAAGCCTTAAAATTTTGGTTGGTTGGGGAGCTAACAAACCAATACCACTGTGGAATCAACCCAAAGTGTTAAGACTATTAAAAATATAACTATTAAGATTACAACCACAGTACTACAACTTAGGTATCTAAATTATGATGCGTTCAATTCTGTGAAACACTCAGGAAATTAATGCAATGTTTTGTTTGATTATTGTTATTGTTGTGTTTGAATGAAAGGGAATTAATACAATATTTCGTTTGATTATTGTTATTGTTGTGTTTGAATGAAGGGAATTAATGCAATATTTCGTTTGATTATTATTGTTGTGTTTGAATGAAGGGAATTAATGCAATATTTCGTTTGATTATTATTGTTGTGTTTGAATGAAGGGAATTAATACAATATTTCGTTTGATTATTGTTATTGTTGTGTTTGAATGAAAGGGAATTAATACAATATTTCGTTTGATTATTGTTATTGTTGTGTTTGAATGAAGGGAATTAATGCAATATTTCGTTTGATTATTGTTATTGTTGTGTTTGAATGAAGGGAATTACTGCAATATTTCGTTTGATTATTATTGTTGTGTTTGAATGAAGGGAATTAATGCAATATTTCGTTTGATTATTATTGTTGTGTTTGAATGAAGGGAATTAATACAATATTTCGTTTGATTATTGTTATTGTTGTGTTTGAATGAAAGGGAATTAATACAATATTTCGTTTGATTATTGTTATTGTTGTGTTTGAATGAAGGGAATTAATGCAATATTTCGTTTGATTATTGTTATTGTTGTGTTTGAATGAAGGGAATTACTGCAATATTTCGTTTGATTATTATTGTTGTGTTTGAATGAAGGGAATTAATACAATATTTCGTTTGATTATTGTTATTGTTGTGTTTGAATGAAGGGAATTAATACAATATTTCGTTTGATTATTGTTATTGTTGTGTATGAATGAAGGGAATTAATACAATATTTCGTTTGATTATTGTTATTGTTGTGTTTGAATGAATGTTACTCATGTTCAGTTTCGTTTGATTATTGTTATTGTTGTGTTTGAATGAATGAAGGTTACTTATTTTCTGTATAATACGTCAACCTCCATGGATTGTAGAACGGTTAAATTCCATATTGATACATTTTCATTGTTTTTTTGTTTTTTTCTTCACAGCAGACGACTTAAGGAGTATTTGATTCCTCCTAACTATTCCAAGCAACACAATACCTTTAGTTTTGTTGCTCTGGTTCTGTTTTCTGGCATACTTTGGAGGAATCAAGACGCTCCAATGTACCAAAAGTATACTCTCCCCTTAATCTCAGTCCAGTTCATCTATAGCTGTGATTTAGATAGATAGAAATAGATAGATAGATAGATAGATAGAGCGATAGTTAGATAGAAATATATAGAAATAGATAGATAGAAATGATAGATATATAGATAGAAATAGATATAGATAGAAATAGAGACAGATAGATAGAGGAAAATGTAACACAAGTTTTGAACAGAGTATAGCAACTATATTGGCTGAGACGATCGAGCAAGGAGGAGGAGGAGGAGGAGGAGGAGGAGGAAGAGGAGGAAGAGGAGGAAGAGGAGGAAGAGGAAGAGGAGGAGGAGGATGAGGATGAGGATGAGGATGAAGATGAGGATGAAGATGAGGAGGAGGAGGAATGGTTCATCTGGACTGAAGGTCTTATAGGAACAATAGAACAAAACATGGGAATAAGTTGTGATCGGAGAAGCTCAATAGAGAGAAAGAATAAGTAAACTATAGAGGAGTTATCTCCAAGCAATACGGGTTGAGTGGTGAAAGAGTTACAAGGAGTTACTCTAAGTAATTGAGGATTAAAAAGATGAAAGCTTGTTTATCAGGTGGATCAGTGACGGCAGATCAAAGCCAAAGGTAGTGAGTGGTCAATATCAGATTCTTTTTATAATGTAAATTTCTGAGAAAAGACAATGAGATGGGATGTCATTTTTATTTGATGTAGGATAGTCAAAGCATTTAGGATAGTCGGTAGTGTTGGGGAAGAGATAGACGGCGTATATGTACTAAGTGTGACAGTGACAGATAAGATAAAGCCAGAGAGAAGAGAATTAAAAAAATATATTGGTTTTGGAATATGAAAACAAATGAGGTCATTGTGTATGTACAGTTGGGTAATAATGTATGTGAACACTGTTGGCGGCTTCTGGCAACATCCCCAAAAGTAAACACATCAATGAGAGAAAGTCTTTATGAATTGAAGGAACACTTTTATTTCAGTGTCTGTGGTTGGTGGTCGACGTCACCCAATATCAGTTATCCTTATGTAGTAATGAATAAATGTTATCTATTCCTAACGTGTTTATCACTGACATTGTTACCAGAAGTCGTCAACGGTGTACAGATACTTTGTTCACCAACTGTACATGCAACAACCTTAGGCATGTACTGTACCTGTATATATAGAAATGAGACAGAGAAAGGATTGTTTACAGCTGTTACTGATACCTGTGTTTTGGTGAGGAATAAGAAGGTGAGGTTTAGTAGAGGAATAAGAGGTGTTCCAAAGGTGAGAAATCTGTCGAAAGGTGACGAATGTTTCAGAAACTAACGAGAATATTTATTTTTACGTAAGGCTACTGACTGCCACATTGGGAACCAGGGGTGGTACTTATAGAATGTCATAGCGCTGTGACATTCTATAAGTACCACCCCAGATTTGTTGAGTTAGAAGAGGCCAGATGGAGCCTTTGTGTGGCAGCACTGGGTGTGGGGCTGTAGTGTACCAGCTGCCGAGGTGAGCTGGAGTTTCCATAGCAACGCACTCGTCAGGTTAAAGGACTCGCTGATTCTCTGTTTATTCAGTTGTGGTGACAAAGTCTTAATACGTGGCATACTTACCAAACTTTGCCCTGCTTGAAAATAGCATGCTGAAAAAAACAACTTTGTGTGTATCATTATTATTGGAAATATTTGTGAAACAGATTATACACCAAACTAAACTCACCAGAAACTGCTATTATTTGTACAATCGTTTCCCAGTTCCGTGCAGAGTGTGTTGTATCTATATTCCTCTTATTGGAAAGATCCCAAAGGCAGGAGGAGATCCGCGAAACTTTAGATATTAACCTTTCTATATACAGTCGTGGTCAATAATAATCATCCACATATGGGTAACTTTAACAATTTGCTGTTTAATGTTTTCATGTTCACATATAATATTATTGATTTAAGTAGTGTGTAGCTGCTTGTATTAAATTAAACGATAGTAATTAACCTATTTATTGGAAAGTTTATCATCTAAGGAACAGAGGTAAGCTGTCAAAATCTTACGTGAGTTACCCCTATATGGATGATTATATTTGACTACGACTGTACATCTGATCACTGAAATTTTATGTTACCTGAGATGTAGATGTATTGTAGATAATATTATACATGTATGTGTATGTATGATTCCCCCAAAACTATTGTACAAAACAGATCATCTTCTTTTATACTGCAGTTAGGCTATATGTTATATGTATTAATTATATGTTACATGTATTAATTATATGTTATATGTATTAATTGGAGGTAGTAGTAGTTCTCTGACTCACAGCAAAAACAAAATCACCCCTTTAAGGGGAGGGTATAGTTCTGACTTTTTTGTAGATAATGATTCCTCCAAACTATTCCAGGCAACAGGATACCATTATTTTTCTTCATCTGGTTCTGTTTCCTGGCATACTTTGGAGGAATCAAGGCACTCCAATGTACCAAAAGTATGCTCTCTCCTTAATTCACAGCCCTCCCTCCATCCATCAAAGT
>JAWZYT010003212.1:0-55000 GCA_034508575.1 Petrolisthes manimaculis | reverse complement strand
CATAAGAAAAAAGCAAATAATTTTAGTGATAATGAGTGATGCAGAAGAGAAAATAAAACACACACACATATATAAGAAAAAAAAACAAATAATTTTAGTGATAATGAGTGATGCAGAAGAGTAAATAAAACACACACACACATATAAGAAAAAACTAAGCAAGGAAATTTTAGTGTATAACACAGCACTGGAATAGAAAGAACAGGTACAGTCACGAGCACTTATAAGTAATACAAATGTGCTTCCAATACCTATAAGAGACAGAACATAAATGCACCATAACATCTCCATTGGAATTATATTATAGTTTGTTGTTGGTGAATGGGACTTTTCGAAGCTTCAACCAGACAGAGCTGTATACTTAGAAACACACGTAGTTTAAAAAAAATTGAGGGCCCTTACTGGAGCTCTATGAATTCTCCAAACTACTCCAGGCAACAGATTCCCTATTCGAAACACTGAAGCGTTTTGTGGCCTGGATTATTTGGAGGGTTCATAGAGCTCCAGGCAGTAAGGGCCCTCAAATTTGTTAAAACTACGGATGGATGTTATTACAGCGCTCGTGGCTGTACCGTAACATGATAAGATGGAAAATGAAAGTTATACACGCGAGCAGCTAAACATGTGGACGTACTCAGGGTTCATATTGTACGGTGGATATACGAGGTTCACATCATTATTGACGGGTCATTATTTTACTCCCCTCGCTTCCACGATTTTTTTATTATTATTATTTTGTTTTTTATTATTATTATTATTTTTATTTTTTTTCGTTATGGTGGGAGAGTGGTTGATGTATGGTCCTGTAGAGTCCAGGGGAGATTAGGGGAGATTACAAGGCACCACGGAACTATATGAGATTGAGGAGAGGTTCTGCCTGAGGTTGGGAGTGTATGGGAACACGCTATTTTAGGCCGCACACACACACACATACACACATACACACATACATACCCAAGATCCATAGTATATTATATTCTTTGGACCCTACACTTCTCTCCACACGTACAGTCGGTAGCATAAGTTCGCTTCATTTCCACTGACGCAAGTATTATTTAGGGGGGGGAATAGGGGGACAGGCTTGGGGGTTTTAGGGGGTGCAGGAGTAGGGAGACAGGCTTGGGTGGGGGGGTTTGGGGGGTTAGGTGGGGTGCGAGAATAGGGAGACAGGCTTTCTACCCACCCCAAGCAAGCCTGTCCCCCTATTCCCACACCCCCCAAAGCCTGTCCCCCTACTCCCGCACCCCCTTTAAGCAATATTGATGTTGTAATACAATTTGAATGCAAAGATAACATATATACTTCACCTATGATAAATTACGTCATGTTGTTACGATAAAAGCTCATGGTTCAGAATGCAACTATTTGGTCTAATATATATTAGCATTATCAAGTACAGTTGCCAGAAAAGGTATTGCGACAAATCTTGATAGAACTTTAACCATAGTAATATCCACAACTATTTGTAGGGACTATAAGCATGTATAACAGAAGGAAATATACATATCCTTCTGTAATACATACTTATAATCTCTACAAACAACTATGGACATTAATATATTTAATGTTGTATCAATAGTTGTCGCAATACCTTTTTTGGCAACTGTACCTGAGACGGACGCAAGACATAAGATCCTTTATACTTACTCCTTTTTAAACTTGTATAATATCAGACAGATATTGATGTTGTGAGTATTATCGTGGTGGCGTGCGTGTATATACCTATAAGCTACACATACCTGTATATGCCACTGCAAAATACTCACAGCTTCAAAATCTCCGAAATTATACAAGTTTAATAATAGATGGAAAGGATTTTTGTCCGCAACAGTTCATTGTGTAGACTCTGGTACTGGTACAAAGGAATCTATACACACATATTATCTATTTGCAACGACGTACCCACACGCATACCAACCTTTATATGCAGAAATATTAATATTTGTCTCTACACACGATATGCTGTCACACACACACACACACACACACACACACGTACTTAAGCATATAGATAGGTAGGCATGACTGGACATTCAGAGACACATAATAATAATAATATGCGGTTCACTCGTGATACATAATTTCTGACCAGATTTTACCAGCTAAAACTGCGACGAGTAACTGAACGAGGGCCACTGGGGTACATGCATCATTGACAGACTCTACAGTTGCCCAAGAAAAGACTGTAACCCAATTTGGTGGTGTGTAAACACTGGTATTTTATCAATGGATCACTCAGAACCTATAGTTGTAAGGATGAATATAATTATCTGAAGCCAATAACAATCATCCATACAAAGGTTGTAGGTTCTGTTGTAGCCTGTCCCCATATTCCCGCACCCCCCCAAGCCTGTCCCCTACTCCCACACCCCCTTAATTAAATGTCTCAATTACCGCTAAACTAAAAAAAGAAGATCACATCAATAGAGTATTTTCTTTTCAGAATTAATAAAGCATGCATTGGCCAAATTTTTGGGCAAAAAATTCCGGACACCCTGTATAGTTACATAATTCTTCCAGATGGTCGCTATCAGTGAACATTGCTTCTAGACTACCATACGTAAGGTGTGTGTGGTCATTTCTTTGCTGTGTACCGAGTGGGCAGTGTAATAGTACAGTTGGACACAGGAATGGTTGGTACAGTCCAGGTGAAAGATACTTGTCCCATTTGAGTAACCATTGTGTGTCTATTATCAGGTACTTGCTTTTTATTACCATTCTCAATACTGACTTCTGCCCCTGATGTCTCCTATTTGACACTAAGGAACTTGATACTGGGAGAAATTTTCCATCTTTCACTTGGGCTGTACCACGAATTCCTGTGTCCAACTGTACATGTTCCTCTGTCTGTATGTGTGTGTCATCACAGGGACACACACGTTGGTCACGGTGGGGTTAGACTCCACTGCCCTACTTCAATTCAGAGACTGTGTGACATGAAACGTAATCTAGAGAAAAGCTTCACGTTTGTAGTCTGGTATACATTGTGTACTGTTATAGATTGGGTGAACTATTAATGATGGGTTTATAAGTGTATTATATGTTGTCAGTTTATAAGTGTTATTATATGTTATCAGTTTATAAGTGTTATTATGTGTTAGTTTAGTGGCACCTAAAGCTTTTTCTCTCACCATTCCCTTAACATGATCGAGTCCATCAGAGTTCCTGTTCCTTAAGGGGGAGTGGGAGTAGGGGACAGACTTGGGGTGTGACTGTGGGGGGGTGCGGAAATAGGGGGACAGGCTTGGTGTGGGTAGAAAGCCTGTCCCCGTATTCCCCTAACCCTGTCCCCCTACTCCTGCACCTCCAAACCCTGTCCCCACCCCCCCTTAATCTTGCTTGTTCTATAAACCGATAGCCTGGAGTGTTTTCTTCCCTACATAAGTTGTATATGTAATAAAATGGTATGTCTCTGTCCATCTGATTAGTTTGTATTATAAATCTGTACCTTCTGTCAGCTACTAGATTATTTACAGGTTTTATTCCAGCTTCTATCATACAGAGATTTACACTAATGTTTTTCCTAACTCCCATTAAACATTTTATCAACTTATTGTACCTTTTTTTTTTTAATTTTCAAGTTATTGCCGAGCCACGATTCACAAACTATACAATAAGGCACTTGTAGGTATAGATACTGATTGTAGTATTGTAAAGTCATGGTCTAATGTACTGCAACACTTTCCAATGAGATGGCTTCGAAAAATGATCCGAAACTATAGCTGTTGGTGTGTGCAATTTTGGTTCATAAAATTAACTCAAATAGCTCGCTTTTATTTACCAAGTTGCAGTACATTATTAGACCATGACTTTATCTGCACCCCCACTGTTCAAACTCTGTCTATCATATTCGTCACCGTTGATTACAAATAACTTGGTTTTCTTATTGATTATCATTCCACTTTCTTTACAAAATTACGAAACAGTAGCTAGTTTTTTCATACACATTTCTGTGGAGGTGGCAAGTACTACAGCATCATCCATTAATAATAAATTTAACATGCAAGCTACCCAAGAAACCATCTCTGTCTATAGTTCTTTTTAGCATTTGTACAGTTGCCAAAAAAGGTATTGCGACAAATCTTGATAGATCTTTAACCCTAGTAATATCCACAACTATATGTAAGGACTATAAGCATGTACAGTCGGCGGCATAAGTCCTGTCGCCTCAACTGCTTCACCGAGACAGACAGTGTTCATGGACTCGAGAAATACACACGTGTTATACACTTAATAATCTCGAGTCTATGAACTTCGCGTGCCTCGGTGAAGCAAGTGAGGCGACAGGACTTTTGCCGCCAACTGTACAACACAAGGAAATATACATATCCTTCTGTAATACATACTTATAATCCCTACATACAACTATGGACATTAATATATTTAATGTTGTATCAATAGTTGTCGCACTTCCTTTTTTGGCAACTGAAACTTTTTATCTATATATATTACAAATAATAAGCCACTTGTTGGAGCTCCTTGGCGGACACCCACAGTAGAATCTATTATTGCAGATCTTAGATATGTTTTTAGTACAAGTATACATTGCTTTTATGACATGTGTTACACGTATACCGAGTTTTACACTTGGTAACATGGGTGAAGTAGAGTACCATACATACAAATGAACAGGGTTAAAAAGATTCATAAGCAGATTTTAACAATATTTAATAAAAGAAAATAAACATCCCTAACCTTAAACCTAATACATTTAATCTACTTTAAATTGCCCTACCTAGGGTAATAAACATATCTAGCTTAGCAGCTCGTAAACACTAAGTAAACAATAAGTAAACAATAAGTAAACAATAAGTAAACAATAAGTAAACACAAGTAAACAATAGGTAAACACAATAAGTAAACAATAAGTAACACAAAAGGCAACACAATAGGTAAACCCAATAAGGACTCCAATGACTCTTGACCCTTAAACAGGCACATTATCCACCGCCTAACGATGTAAACAGTCGTCTCCACACTGGCTTGGTCATGTCCATCTTGCTCCTAGGAAACACACACACAAGGCAAGGCGTGGCGTCACAACCCTCCTCACGTCACGTTCCGTCCACCAGACAGCAGTCACCGCCCGGCCCAACATAGATGATCGCCTCACACTGGCACACACAGGCTGTCACCTCACCACCACACGATACGGCTGGAGGCAGTGAATAACATAAAAGTTCCATTCCCTTTACCATAATTTTCCTTTACCACAAAGGTAACCTGAAACATATAAACATAGAAATAATATTGTCGCTTGGTTAACGTCACTGTTCACTTTTCCCACACCAACGTATCAATCACTGGAACACACTCACAACAATACTTACAATTATTGGAGCTGGCAATGGTGTGAATCAGAGAGGGAACACCAGGACTAATGTAGCACCACCTCGCCAAGCACCACCTCGCCAAGCACCACCTCGCCAAGCACCACGTCGGGTTCCTGACCTTCAACACAACTGACACGACACAGAGGCAGCCACTACGACCCTGATGTCCTGGAAACTCTTCACACCACCATCACTCTGCTTGTTGTGACACTCTCCCTGAACCAACTGTCCAACATCAACGTCTACACACCACCATCACTCTGCTTGTTGTGACTCTTTCCCTGAACCAACTGTCCAACATCAACGTCTACACACCACCATCACTCTGCTTGTTGTGACTCTTTCCCTGAACACAACTGTCCAACATCAACGTCTACACACCACCATCACTCTGCTTGTTGTGACTCTCCCTGAACCAACTGTCCAACATCAACGTCTACACACCACCATCACTCTGCTTGTTGTGACTCTCCCTGAACCCACTGTCCTACATCAACTCCTCCGACCTCCCTCAGCCAATCACAACATTTCTTCCTTCCAACAACCAATCAGCTGTCTTCCTCCTCACGTGTTCCCTGTACAACCAATCAGACACCCCGTACCACATCGCACTGGGCAGTCACCTGTCCTCAGCGGGTCTAATTGTGACAACATGTAACATCATTTTCACACATCCTAATTATTTTAATCTCTCAATTAATTTATCTCTAGGAACTCTATCATAAGCTTTACTAAAATCGATGAAAAGTACATATAATTTCCTTTTTATATACTTAGCATAATCACAATGAAAAGTACATACAATTTCCTTTTTTTATATTTAGCATAATCACAAAGTAATCTTATGGATACCACGTGTTCCAAACACCCTCTGCCTTTTTGAGCGCCTGCTTGACATTTATCGATGTTAAACCAAAGTTTGAGTCTGTTCAATATCAGTGTATCAAAAACCTTAGCTAATGTGTCCATGATACTTATTCCCCTATAATTCCCACATATCATCTTATTACCTGACTTAAACAGTACTGTGAGCTTACTGTAACAACATGCTTTGGGATACAACGCTTTGGTAAGTATGATATTGAATATTGTCAGGAAAAACATAAGCCAAGATGCTGGCAACATTCTGAATATACCAGGACATATTCCACAGTAACTCCTGTTCACATTCATATTACAATTTACCTGACTCAGTTCCTCACACGTGAAAGGGTTATCTAGTATTGGTATATAAGGTGCTGAACTAACATCACAACTGGTAATTGTATTTGTGTGTTCAGGATTTAACAAAATTTCAAGATGTTCCTTGAATTGAGCTTCGTTGGGTCTGTCATCCATATTTTGATCAACATTGCCTTTCCAATTGATAGATTTTCATATCATTTTCGTGTCGCTGGTTTCCAATATCTCCTCCACTTTGGTTCCAGCGAGTCCCAAGCATTGTTCGCAGTAACTTGTTGTCGGTTGGTTACTCTGGTAGTATGAACCGCAGCAGCAGCCGCCGCCGCCGCCGCCCTGATGATGCGGTAACCCTCAGTTATATACCGTTGCCTCCACATCACATACTTCGCTGTTTTCCGCCAGTATCGGAGTTGGTGTCTCTTGTAGTTATGTCTGCACAACCACCCAGTTTGCACAGGCATGATTGATAGTCTATGGAAGCCTTTAAGGGTTATTGCCTGCATTAGTGATGTGGGTAATACATTATAAGGGTTTGGGCGCCCCTTCAGCCCCAGCCACTAGCTGTTAGTTCTTCAACTGTCCCTCTTTTCTTTCTATTTCCTTCCTGCTTACTGTCTCACCTCCCTATCACCTATTTCTGGCACTATATGACCTCGCTGTTGCGGCGCCTAATATCAATCGATAATAATAATTTAAATCTATAATAACTTAAATCTATCAAATATTTACGAGGATCTGGGTCGGTATTCACAAAACATCTTAGAGTTTCGACTTGTTCGTATGTTTTTATTACTGACCTCACCACAGAGTATCAGACTCATTTCGAAGCAGTGAATGGTTTTGTTATTCTATTTGTATGAACTGTTGTTATGTTTTCGAATCTGTGTCGGGCATTAGTCCTCGCCAAGAATTAATGCTTACGAACAAAATTTCAAGTTAAGAGTGAACTTTGCTTTTGTGAATACGGGCCCTGAATAATTGCATCGCCTATTGAAGAACTCAAGTGTAAAAGGAGGAAATCTATACGAGACCGTCCAAATAACAAAATATATCCCTGAGGACACTTTGACTTTGTAAATTCTGTGAATGATATATAAGTATGAACCGTCTATAAGGAAACTACTGTACTCTCACAACCGTAATTTTAAAACATTTGAGGGCCCTTACTGGAGCTCTATGAACCCTCCAAATAATCCAGGCCACAAAACGCTTCAGTATTTCTAATAGGGAATCTGTTGGCTGGAGTAGTTTGAAGGGTTCATAGAGCTCCAGTAAGGGCCCTCAAATGTTTTAAAACTACGGGTGTGAGATACCATAGTGTCCAGCCCAGGTGAGTCGAAGCCCGAGATCTGATGCAGGCGGTTTTCTGGAGGACAGCCCACCCAAACTATCACGGGGCTACAATCTACTCGAGCTAATAGAGGCTTTGGGTGGGCTGTCGTCTAGAAACAGCCTACTTCAACTCCGATGGGCTATGGTACCCGAGTGTACAATTTGCCACAAGAAGTCGTACACACGCTTGTTTCCATGCAGTTGCCAAAAAAGGTACTGCGACAACTATTGATACAACATTATATATATTAATGTCCATAGTTGTTTGTAGGGATTATAAATACGTATTACAGAAGGATATGTGTATTTCCTTCTGTTATACATGCTAAATTATAAGTATGTATTACAGAAGGATATGTATATTTCCTTCTGTTATACATGCTATATTATAAGTATGTATTACAGAAGGATATGTATATTTCCTTCTTTTATACATGCTTATAGTCCCTACAAATAGTTGTGGATATTACTAGGGTTAAAGTTTTATCAAGATTTGTCGCAATGCCTTTTTTGGCAACTGTACAACAGATAATTTAAGACGACGTAACTGAAATGCAACACTATTTTTAGGTTTCTTGATTTTAATTAAATCCCCGATTCAGTTTTTGCACCATTATTTACAGTACTTCCAGAATAATAACCTCTTTCTTTATAGCCTGTGCAAGAATTCCTGTGGATAATCGTACAAGATCCTTAATATAGATCTTCATACAGTTTAGTACACAAAATTAATAACAAAGTCTTGTACACTCGTGATACAAAGTTTCTGACCAGAGTGTGAGGAACACAAAGCTTCGAATTGCCTGGCATTATTTAATTCCCCCACCCAGTACACCTATAGAGGCTGAGTTCGAATACAGTGTGTGTGTATGTGTGTGTGTGGTGCCTGCCGTTCGTCTCAGGTCAGAAATTACGTATCACGAGTGTAGTACAGTCGCGAACCAAAGTTTCGCACCCCTCTTGGCTGACAGGAAGGAGAATACAGTGTTAAAGATATGCTGAACGATCGGACAAACTGGTGTATCGAGTTGGTAAAGAAACAGTGTAAGGTTCATTTTCACAAACAACAAACTGCAAGTAATCGAAAATGAAGCTCACACTGCCTCGTTACCAACTCGATACACCAGTTTGTCAGATCGTTCAGCATATCTTTAACACTGTATTCTCCTTCCTATCAGCCATGAGGGGTGCGAAACTTTGGTTCGCGACTGTACATGCACACAAACTCACCTCCAAGTATCCCAAGTTCTCAAAAGTAATTTAAATAATGACAAAACAGAAGGAAAGATAAACAGTAAACCTTCCCTAATGGACAAACCTATACAATGAATTATGACACTGAACTGAACTCTTTACTCAACTACAACTAAGTAATCTGGGGTTTCATTCATTACTAAACCTTGTCAGAGTTACTCGCCACTTGGTAGAATGAAAAATGGTTATCCTGAGTGATTCCTGACTCGAGTCATTGTTACAAGTTTAATGGATAAATGGGCTAGGTGTTTGGTGTTTCCCCGTCGCCGCTAGGTGGCTCTGCTGTACCGAGACGACCCAAACTCCCATAAGAGTGGCCTATCCTTCTCCGACTTAGTACTAGACTCCTTGGTGTTGGCCAGTGTGTGGGAAATGGCGGGAACAGAGGTGATGAAGGAGGACCGCTCTGACAGACTCTTCAGTTTACATTCAGCAGCGACAGTGAAGGGAAGTGTTAAGTGGAAGTGACCGTTCATTTACTATTTCATTTGTGTGTGTGTATATACAAGGAATCCGACAATTATCTGTGAAACTTGTGTGGTATATAGTCAGTCGTAGTGCCTAAATTCCCGTTCTGTCCCATTTTAGAAATATTCAAATGTTGTCTATAAAGATTTTGCTTGTAGTACTGTACAGTTGCCAAAAAAAGGTACTACAACTATTGATACAACATTAAATATATTAATGTCCATAGTTGTTTGTAGGGATATATATAAGTATGTATTACAGTAGGATATGTATATTTCTTTCTGTTATACATGCTTATAATCCATATACAGATAGTTGTGGATATTACTATGGTTAAAGTTCTACCCAGATTTGTCGCAATACCTTTTTTGTCAACTGTACATTCTTTACTACGTGGATTGGCGGTGTAGGTGGAAAACATTGGCGACACACCTTTTATCTTTGTTTGTTTCGTTAAATATTTAGTGTATCGTACGCAGGTTACAGATTGTCTATTTTAAAAGCAAAGATTACATAGTTTTCATGGAACTAATTGATGTGAAAAAGGGTGTAGCGTAAACTCATGGATGGCTGTAAGAGGAAATAATTGTTCATACATTGTTAGTCACTAATGGTTCACGTAACCAATGTTTTTAAAGTAAAGAATATGGGAAAAATACATATGCCAAAAAGTTATACTGGTCCTATGTAACCTATCGATATTTATTTGAGGTTGAAGTAGTTTTACATATAAATTTCTGACATGGTGGTTACATAGAGGATTAACCAGCGGGTATTTATTTCTGTCTCTGTTAATTTATCAAGGGAAAATATGTTGATGAATTGGAAGGTGTCTAGTTTTCCACACAATGCCACGAAACGGATTCCCTTTATATACCGTGTTATGTCTACCCAAATGTGAAGACTGCTTTCGGCTTTTGTTACGTGTATGCAGTGTGTGTGTGTGATTACAGTGCTTGGCCTGCTTCTCATACATACCATACACTCCTCCATTTCATAGCGGTAGTTTAATTGTAAATAAGTGTTAATTGTAATTGTGTTAAAGTAGTTTATCATTATGTGAAGTGGATACAACAATAGTGTTTTATATCTGTTGTGTTGTCGGTGAAGTGAAATGTGGTTTTCTGAAAACTATAAACGAAAATTTAAATGTAGGTCTAACATGACTACAATAATAAGTAATCAAAGTATCGTGAATGTGGAAATGAGCGATACCAGTGAACCTCAAGATGGTTTGCTCAAATGTGTTAAACGAAGCTAAGAGTCAAATGGAACAACTCTACAAGTCTCGTACACTTTTGTACTCGTTGTCCGCTAAGGTAGATGTCTCGCTCTTAGGTTGAGCTTTGATAAGTTCTGTTCTCAAAGTTTATTTAGAGTTGAGCAAACTCCTTTGAAAGTTCACTGGTGTAAATGTGTAAACAAAAGTGAAATGAAGAAAAATTGTAAATAGTGAATGGGGCAAAACATTGCTTTATAACGAGCAATTGTTAAAATTTGCTACAATCGGTGGCATCAAAATAACATATGGACTGGAGTTCCCTAAAACTCCAGCGTTCAGGACTATACAACACAACTTAGAAGATGGATTATACTACCTTCACTCCACTTAACGGTAATACCTACGTAATGTTGCTCGTCAATGCATGGAGCAGGAAGGGTGAGTGTTGTGGGTTTTGTGAATTATCTTTCAATGGGCCATATATTTTAACGTCAATCTTTAAATAACTCTGCTCTGGTAAAGGTTAGTTTCATGTTGTATAACACATATACATCGATGTGAGCCAAGTGGTTGACATCTGATACACGTGGATCTCCCTCGCCCCTTGTATAGATAGGAAGCAGAGATAAACATGGCCCCCTGGAATTGAAGTAGAGACTTGGGACAGGGAAGGTGGATTGTCAGACCTACGGTACCTCTACTTGTGTTGTTGAATGTAGGCCAACTCTACCTATCACCAACTCTGCTTAATGCCAACTCTACCCATCACCAACTCTGCTTAATGCCAACTCTGCCCATCACCAACTCTGCTCAATGTCAACTCTGCCCATCACCAACTCTGTTCAATGTCAACTCTACCCATCATTAACTCATACCCTTATATACCATACCAACTCTGTTCATAGTTAGTGACAGTCAATAAAGGTTGGATATTTCTTTGTTAAAACGGGTAGGAATGTTCTGTATACATGGTAGAAGTGTTTGAATAACGTTAAAAATCCTTGTAGTTGCTTTGAACTCTGTAATTAGTGGAGACACAATTACACACAGCATAGAAGAGTTTGAATAGCTTTAAAAATCCTTGTTTCTATAGAATTGTATAATTAGTGGAGACTCGGCATAATATCGACAAAATATTTCTGTAAACCCTTGCCATCAGTGAAGACACTTGTAGGGTTGACAGTGTTGGCTCGTGTAACAGATGGATAAGATGGACGTTGAGTTGCCTTTACCGTACTTTTAAATGGAGTCTTATTAAGCAAACTCTCCACATCATTATTGTTACGGATATTTAGGTATACACACCAAACAGTGAATCGACATACTAGAAGCGGCCTCTGTTTACGATTTGCTTCTCAGGCAGGATAAAATGGATCAGATAATGGAATGTTAGGATAAACCTCTTTCATTACCTATTCATTGATATCTGCTACAGACGGTGAGGTGGAAGTTAACGAGTTTAATTATCCAAAATGGTCTGAAGTTGTATGAAACCTGGGCTGTGTTTGTGGGTGAAGATGGTCAGATATGATGTGAAGCAAAACCCAAGTTGGTGGTTAAAAGATGGTCCGAGTTTCTATGAGAAGTTACTAATTGTGTTGGTGACTAGAGTTGATATGAAATGTGGACAGAGTTATGGATTATAGATGGTCAGAGCTGTCAGTGGGTTGAGTTGACAATGAGTAGAGTTGGACCTACACTGTGCTGTTAAAGGGATTAACTGTTTACTCTCTTCCTTCGAACTGTAGATCAATAATTCTTTCCAATCTATACCACTACAACCGCCTCTCTTGAACTTTCTTACTAATCCATTCCACCTTAAGAGTTCCCCTTATTCTTTCATCCTGAGCGGAGTGAGCGAAAGCTGCTGAAGGCTACTATAGCGAGAGAAGCAACTCTTCTTAATTTTCGGACTATTTTCTTGCCCTTGATTTTGGTAGCTTTTAGGCTGGTGGTCGATTTCAGTTCTTGTGCCCCAGATTTTGGAGAATGTCGGAACCTAACTCAGAGCCTAGACCAAACCAAATGCCATCACGAAACTTTCAGGAAAGTTTCCTACAGTATTGGGGTAGGTTTTAAACTCATTTAGAAATAGCTTGGTGGTGAACGTCAGTTTTTGTGCCCCAGATTTTGGAAATGTATGAAACCTATCTCCTCGTAGATCATACCAAATATCATCAAACATTCAGGGCAGTTTCCTGGGACTTTAACTTCGCTCGGCCTTTTGTTATTCGGTTGTTTCCGGTTTCCTCCAATCATACAGCATCGCTGGCCTCGCCTCTGTCCTGTAGAACTTGCCCATTGTTCCTACACTCTCTTCTGTCACACGTCAGTTCCGTACACTTTCTCCAACTATTCCATCCTGCTTGATTCATGCTGTTACTTCTTCCTTAATTAAGCTCTCCATCTGCAGAAACCGTTGAACCAACTACCTAAAGTTGTTCACTTTTTTCAGCCTTTAATTCAATTCTTTCCATTTCCTCCATTTATGTAGTTTCCTCTCCAGTTCCATTTTTCCCAGTTCACACAAGTTTCTCTATCCAGTTTTCTCGGCTTAATTCTGTTAAGATGTTAAGAAACCAATGGAAATTAAACTCTGCCATCAGTGTCGTAAAACATGCCTAGAGCTTGTATGCAAGTGGACAGACTGGTTTATTATTATTATTATTATTATTGTTCGTTATATATATTATAGTGGGCCGAAGGTTAGGAGTTTGGGCGCCCCTTCAGACCACAGCTATTCATTTCGATTAAACTGTTTTCTCTTTTCCTTTTCTTTCGTGATGACTACGTACCGAGTGACAAATCCATTAGGCCTCTGTTACCACTTCTGGTTCTTTCAGCATCCTTCTGTTCTCTTCCCTCTCATTCCCTCTGACCTTCAACTACTTCTCTCTGTCCCTGTGGAGTTGTTACATTGCTTAAAGTTCTCTTTCCTTCTATTTCTAATGTGTCTCGCCCTTAGCTGCTACTTTGTGTCTCTGTAGTGTAGTGATATTGCTTGGCTTCCTTTCATTCAACTGTCCCTCGTTTCCATCTCTATGTATATGTTTGATGTCTCCCTCCAAGATGTTGTCCCTCGTCTTACAGGGTTTTCCAGGCTTAGGGTGAACTTTAATCTCCAATTCAATTCCCATAACAACACTATACTGGTGTTGTATATCTGACCTCCTCGAAGGGTGGGGTATAGTCTGTAAAGATGTGGGTAATATTTTTAGTAGGGTTTGGGTGCCCCTTTGCACTAGAGCCATTCCATGTCGTTACTTTCACTGTTCCTATTATTGTTTTTGTCATTGGTTGTCTCTGCTGTAGTCTTCCCTGTGACTGTTTTTGTGCTGGGATTTATTTGTCTTGTTTACAATTGTCCATTATGAGTGAGCCATCTCCATTGTCACTCCTCAGCGATCCCATTGTAAAGTGACCATCTTCTTTAAGCAGCAGCTTTGCCTTGGCTTCTCTCATTGTTCTTTCCATCCGTTCTCCCAATGATGGCAGCAGTTTGCAGTGGAATGGTTTACTTATTAGTTACCCTAAATATGGTTGTCTCCATTACATGACTTTAAGTGTTTACCATATTTCATTGATCTTTATATCATTCATATATGTTAAGTTTAGTTCATAAAAAATCCAGAGTTGTTTTGTACTTCCGCCAGATTGAAATTAGTTTCTATTTCTGTTGATGTATTGAAGCACGTTGGTTCAAGACAGTAAGGATGTATACAGACTTTCTATCACCCTGCCACCTCTGCCAATAATCCACCCCGTCATGTTGGTTGTGAACATTTCACCTTTGAGAGTTTTTATTGTTAATATATTTTATAATTCAATCAACCTGTAGAACATATGGTAGATGTTTAAGGTTGTAAGGAAGGTCAGGTTGACTTGTACAGTAGTGATGCTCCATTCTGTCGTCACAACGTATAATGGCACAGTAATAAGTGTAACTGTTTTAGTATATCGTTTGGTCCATATTTCCATTGTATTGGGTTCCTGGTTGGCAACGGTGGCTGGAGGCCGCATGGTTACACCACAAGTAACCAACTCTGAGACTTCTGGTACGAGATTATTGGAAACTAAGTTAGTCCACACGCACCAGGAATATTCCATTGTTTCTTTATATCAGTTATATCAGTTTATATGTTATGTTGGTGTAGCAGGTTTAGTCGTGTTGACCATTTTCAAGCTGTAAATTAGCTGGTGTTGCTGTTCATTGTCTCCAGTTGTGCTGTTCCTTTCTGACTATGATGAATCTCCCTATAAAATGTGGTGTTTGTGTGGAACCTCTTTTGGGCCACGTGTTTGTCTCGTATGTTGTGGTTGTGTGTAGTACAGTCCTCCTTTTTATTACCTCCACATCCTATACTGTCTAATGTGTGTTCTGATGTGTCCGACATTTTCTTTATTAAGTTAAGTGTCGCTAGTATCAGTGGTCGGCAATAGGAATGTTCATCGTTTCTTTCTCGTCTCGTTTCCCTGTTCGATCTGGTCAGTGAGGCCATATTATTCTTTATTGCTGTTCCATATCGACCTTTTGTCCAGTATTTTAACTTTGTGCAGTTGAGATGTACAGTTGCAATCATGACTCGAGGCCACCACCACCTACACCAAGTTTATTTTGCAAGATATTTATTTCAGAAAAGTTGATTCTGCATATTGACAACTTATCACTGGGTTTGTTTCACACGAGCAGAGATGACTGAATATCGATGCAGTTCATATATTTCCCTGATACCAAATACAACACCAGTATATTTGTGGCTGAGGTGAGTTGGCCTGGAGTCCTCTGGTGGCAACTGTATACCTTTCCTTCCCATTCCTACTCTCCCGTAATTATGTTCATGTAATATTTGATTGACATATGGTTAATTTTGGCGTGATATATTTTTAGTTAGCCTTAAATAAATATAGTAATCCTTTTAATATGATTCATTACTCCCCGTTCAAGTGTCCCCTATATGTATATAAGTTTATAAAAGTTCCCATGTCAGATGTGATTGCCAAACCATGAAATAGGTTCATGTAATTAAATATAGTCCCCATAAATCTGGAGACAATGAATAAGAGGTGAAGTGTCGCGTAAAGATTTATTATTATAATGAAGGGAAGTGATTAATAACTGGTATTAAATATTTATTTTTAGTGTTTCAGGAAGGATTGTGTTGTGATGGTGACATGCTGGTGGTGATGATGGTGCCTTGCTGGTGATGGTGCCTTGCTGGTGATGATGGTGCCTTGCTGGTGATGGTGCCTTGCTGGTGATGATGGTGCCTTGCTGGTGATGGTGCCTTGCTGGTGATGGTGCCTTGCTGGTGATGATGGTGCCTTGCTGGTGATGGTGCCTTGGTGATGATGGTGCCTTGCTGGTGGTGATGGTGATGATGATGGTGGTGATGATGATGGTGGTGCATTGGTGGTGATGATGGTGCATTGGTGGTGATGGTGCCTTGGTGGTGGTGATGGTGCCTTGGTGGTGATGATGGTGCCTTGGTGGTGATGATGGTGACTTGGTGGTGGTGGTGGTGACTGGCAAGTGGTGGTGGTGACTGGCAAGTGGTGGTGGTGGTGACTGGCAAGTGGTGGTGGTGGTGACTGGCAAGTGGTGGTGGTGGTGACTGGCAAGTGGTGGTGATGGTGACTGGCAAGTGGTGGTGGTGGTGACTGGCAAGTGGTGGTGGTGGTGACTGGCAAGTGGTGGTGATGGTGACTGGCAAGTGGTGGTGATGGTGACTGGCAAGTGGTGGTGATGGTGACTGGCAAGTGGTGGTGATGGTGACTGGCAAGTGGTGGTGATGGTGACTGGCAAGTGGTGGTGATGGTGACTGGCAAGTGGTGGTGATGGTGACTGGCAAGTGGTGGTGATGGTGACTGGCAAGTGGTGGTGATGGTGACTGGCAAGTGGTGGTGATGGTGACTGGCAAGTGGTGGTGATGGTGACTGGCAAGTGGTGGTGATGGTGACTGGCAAGTGGTGGTGATGGTGACTGGCAAGTGGTGGTGATGGTGACTGGCAAGTGGTGGTGATGGTGACTGGCAAGTGGTGGTGATGGTGACTGGCAAGTGGTGGTGATGACTGGCAAGTGGTGGTGATGGTGACTGGCAAGTGGTGGTGATGGTGACTGGCAAGTGGTGGTGATGATGGTGGGTTTGAATTAAAGTGTGGACCAAGTCGACTAGCAGTCGGTGTTTGGTGCTGCAGTGTGTACAGGTATGTTGTTGTTGTTGTTGTGAAATTATTACCTCGTGTTTTGAAGAAATATTTTGTTAAAAGTTTTTCTCAATCACTTCCTTTAAGTAGTATATGTTCCACCTTTTAAAATTTGTATATAATAAAAGTAAATGTAATTGTTAAGGTGAATAAGATAATTATAATGATCAGGTTAGTTTTATACTTGAATGATATTGTGGCTGATAAATTAATGAATATACATAGACCTTCAATATATAAGTACAGTTGCCAGGGACTATAAGTATGTATAACGGAAGGAAATATACATATCCTTCTGTAATACATGCTTAAAATCCCTACAAACAAATATAGACATTAATATAGTTAATGTTGTATCAATAGTTGTCACAATACCTTTTTTGGCAACTGTACAACAAAATGAACGTAACTTTGGTGATAACGTAGACATTGAGTGGTGAAGTAAAATGTTGAGATTAGTGAAGAATGTTGTTGGTGAGATTGAAGGTCAGAAGAGAACATACAGTCGTGGTCAATAATAATCATCCACATATGGGAATCTCAAACCATTTACTGTCTAATGTTTTCACGTTCAAATATGATGTTATTGTTTTAAGTAGTGTGTAGCTGCTTGAATTAAATTATACGATGGTAGTTAACCTATTAATTGGAAAGTTTATCATCTAAGGAACAGAGAAGCTATCAAACTCTTACGTGAGTTACCCCTATATGGATGATTATATATGACCACGACTGTACCTTCCCTTAATAACAAATGTCAGTTACAGTGAGTAAATTGTCAATGTCTGGATCAAATTATATGAACTCCATTTTCTGTAAATAATAATGAAAGAATTCAATATACTGCAACAATAGAAAGTACAAAAAAAATGGTATTGTTTATCAACTAGTTGTGTAACGTAATGGTAATAATGTTTAAGAAAGAAAAAGTATTATATTTGGGTTTAGAAGTATACAGAATCTATTAATTAATGAGAATTATTTAATGTATATTGTTTTTGTGGTTGCAGGGCTGGAGTTACGTGTTGTCAACCTTGCTTTGAAGGGAGGGTATACTTCTGAAAGATTGGAGTGCCTCGATTCCTCCAAAGTATGCCAGGAAACTGACTGACATGAAGACCAATAATGGTATCCTGTTGCCTAGAATAGTTTGGAAGAATCGGTTGCTCCATATTTACTTGAAGTGTACTTACTACCTACACCTTTGGGACACCATGATGCTGTAAGTAATCTTTGAAGTTGTTTGAAAGTGAATAGAAGAATGTTGCAGCATATTTATATAAAGTTAAAGAAGTTCCCTAAAAGTTAATTATAATTGGTTAATATAATTTAAGTATTTATAAGTACAATGTTATATATAAAATAAAATTAGTGTTAATGGTTAAAACGAGAGCCGAGAAAAAATTGTAAATAGAATGAAGATGAATTTTAAGTGTGATATTAATATTTGTTTCTGCTTCTAGGTGAGTGAGTGGGTGGGTGGCTGGAGTTGAGGTTGATGCACCAGTACACCACACCCAGCTGTAACAGGTTGGGTGGTTCAGCAAGGTGCGGACATGTGTATTGGTGTGGGGCTCCGCGTCTCACCAAGGATTCATCGCACTACTTGTGTGGTGTCCAAGGGAGATGTGATCCCCCCCTCCCTTGGTGTGGCCCAAGGGGGGAGTACACCCTACTAGTTCCTGAGGGACCCTTATTGGGCCCCATTGGGGTCCCTGCGGGGGCCCCGTGGGGGCCCAAGGGTTTCCAAAGGGGCGTAAGGGTAACCACAAGTTGCATTGAAGTAGCATATCGTTACTTTGATATGCCCGAATACGAATTTCCAAACTTTATTATTTGTTTTTTTTTTTAATAAAAATATGTGGTGAGATGGTGGTGGTTTGTTTCCGGAGACTGTTTTTAGTATATAATTATATTGGTATTTACGTGAATATAAAGAAAAATAAATGTGGTTGGTTTTATTAAACTAGCAGCGATACCAGACGTTGTCCGGGTGAAGATCCTACATGTGGTTTTGTCAATAAATTTCCTGTAATGCTTTTTGTGAACTTATTATGAGGGTGGGAGGAGTCCATTATCCGGTGTGGTTGCTGGTCCCCCAGAGAAACCATGCCAGCTTTACAACCACATAAGTTAACTATGACACAACTACAGCAGAAGGTGGTATTGTAACAGCCACGATTAAATAGCAAGGCCCGAGTGGCGAACTGATAACGGCCTTCCCGTTTGTGGTGCAGGGGTACTGGGATGAAACCCCTTCCCCATTGGTTATTTTAATTGTTTTTGTTCATGACCTTGGATTTAGTATTCACTTTAGGTGTTCAACATATTGTGGTTTGAATTCATTCCTAAACTGGGCATACAAGCCAGGCCTGCCTGCATCCTTGAGACCATAGCCTATGTTGAGAAAGTCGTAAATGTAATTAGACGAGGACATTCCCGGGACGACACGGGTCAGAAGGGTTCATCTTGTCAAAAAAAAAAAAAAAAAAAAAAAAAAAAAAATTATAGCCCCACTGGAGATTCAAACCTGGGATCTTTCCGTTAAAGTCGAGTAACAGCTTTCGGCACTGGGATAGAATCTCCCCCCCCCCCCCCCCCAATTGGTCATTAAAACAAAACAAAAATTGTAGGCCTTGGACGTTTCCGAGGCTTCAATGATGAAAAGGGCGAATTACTTTTTACTGTAGGTCATAGCAAGTAAACAGACGGAGTGTTTAAATACATAAAGATGTGTCTACACAACATTATTTGAAGGAAGTAAATAAATGAAAAGGAAGGAAAATAGATGTACGATAAAACCAATGGAGAAATAAAAAAATATATATAAAGAAAAAGTAACATGGGTAGATCTATCTTCATTCTATATTATATCTATCATCATCCTATATTAGATCTATCTACCTATCTATATTAGATCTACCTATCTATATTAGATCTACCTATCTATATTAGATCTACCTATCTATATTAGATCTACCTATCTATATTAGATCTACCTATCTATATTAGATCTACCTATATTCTATATTAGATCGATCTATCTATTTTCATTCTATATTAGATCGATCTATCTATCTTCATTCTATATTAGATCGATCTATCTATCTTCATTCTATATTAGATCTATCTATCTACATTCTATATTAGATCTATATCTATGTATCTACATTCTATATTAGATCTATCTATCTTCATTCTATATTAGATCTATGTATGTATCATCATTCTATATTAGATCTATGTATGTATCATCATTCTATATTAGATCTATCTATCTATCATCATTCTATATTAGATCTATCTATCTTCATTCTATATTAGATCTATCTATCTTCATTCTATATTAGATCTATCTATCTTCATTCTATATTAGATCTATCTATCTATCTACATTCTATATTAGATCTATCTATCTATCTACATTCTATATTAGATCTATCTATCTATCTACATTCTATATTAGATCTATGTATCTTCATTCTATATTAGATCTATGTATCTATCTATCATCATTCTATATTAGATCTATCTATCTATCTACATTCTATATTAGATCTATCTACATTCTATATTAGATCTATCTATCTATCTTCATCCTATATTAGATCTATCTATCTATCTTCATCCTATATTAGATCTATCTATCTATCTACATTCTATATTAGATCTATCTATCTATCTACATTCTATATTAGATCTATCTACATTCTATATTAGATCTATATCTATCTACATTCTATATTAGATCTATCTATCATCATCCTATATTAGATCTATCTATCTATCATCATTCTATATTAGATCTATCTACATTCTATATTAGATCTATCTATCTATCTACATTCTATATTAGATCTATCTATCTACAATCTATATTAGATCTATCTATCTATCTTCATCCTATATTAGATCTATCTATCATCATTCTATATTAGATCTATCTATCTATCTACATTCTATATTAGATCTATCATCATTCTATATTAGATCTATCTATCTATCTACATTCTATATTAGATCTATCTACATTCTATATTAGATCTATCTATCTATCTTCATTCTATATTAGATCTATCTATCTATCTTCATTCTATATTAGATCTATCTATCTATCTTCATTCTATATTAGATCTATCTATCTATCTTCATTTTATATTAGATCTATCTATCTATCTTCATTCTATATTACATCTATCTATCTATCTTCATTCTATATTAGATCTATCTATCTATCTTCATTCTATATTAGATCTATCTATCTATCTTCATTCTATATTAGATCTATCTATCTATCTTCATTCTATATTAGATCTATCTATCTATCTTCATTCTATATTAGATCTATCTATCATCATTCTATATTAGATCTATCTATCTATCATCATTCTATATTAGATCTATCTACATTCTATATTAGATCTATCTATCTATCATCATTCTATTTTAGATCTATCTATCTATCTACATTCTATATTAGATCTATCTACATTCTATATTAGATCTATCTACATTCTATATTAGATCTATCTATCTTCATTCTATATTAGATCTATCTTCATTCTATATTAGATCTATCTATCTATCTACATTCTATATTAGATCTATATCTATCTACATTCTATATTAGATCTATCTACATTCTATATTAGATCTATCTATCTATCTACATTCTATATTAGATCTATATCTATCTACATTCTATATTAGATCTATCTACATTCTATATTAGATTTATCTATCTACATTCTATATTAGATCTATGTATCTTCATTCTATATTAGATCTATCTATCTTCATTCTATATTAGATCTATCTATCTTCATTCTATATTAGATCTATCTATCTATCATCATTCTATATTAGATCTATCTACATTCTATATTAGATCTATCTATCTATCTACATTCTATATTAGATCTATCTATCTATCTACATTCTATATTAGATCTATCTATCTATCTACATTCTATATTAGATCTATCTATCTATCTACATTCTATATTAGATCTATGTATCTTCATTCTATATTAGATCTATGTATCTATCTATCTACATTCTATATTAGATCTATCTATCTATCTACATTCTATATTAGATCTATCTACATTCTATATTAGATCTATCTATCTATCTACATTCTATATTAGATCTATCTACATTCTATATTAGATCTATCTATCTATCTTCATCCTATATTAGATCTATCTATCTATCTTCATCCTATATTAGATCTATCTATCATCATTCTATATTAGATCTATCTATCTATCTACATTCTATATTAGATCTATCTACATTCTATATTATATCTATATCTATCTACATTCTATATTAGATCTATCTATCTATGTACATTATATATTAGATCTATCTATCTACATTCTATATTAGATCTATCTATCATCATCCTATATTAGATCTATCTATCTATCATCATTCTATATTAGATCTATCTACATTCTATATTAGATCTATCTATCTATCTACATTCTATATTAGATCTATCTATCTATCTATCTACATTCTATATTAGATCTATCTATCTATCTTCATCCTATATTAGATCTATCTATCATCATTCTATATTAGATCTATCTATCTATCTACATTCTATATTAGATCTATCATCATTCTATATTAGATCTATCTATCTATCTACATTCTATATTAGATCTATCTATCTATCTTCATTCTATATTAGATCTATCTATCTATCTTCATTCTATATTAGATCTATCTATCTATCTTCATTCTATATTAGATCTATCTATCTATCTTCATTCTATATTAGATCTATCTATCTATCTTCATTCTATATTAGATGTATCTATCATCATTCTATATTAGATCTATCTATCATCATTCTATATTAGATCTATCTATCTATCATCATTCTATATTAGATCTATCTACATTCTATATTAGATCTATCTATCTATCATCATTCTATATTAGATCTATCTATCTATCTACATTCTATATTAGATCTATCTACATTCTATATTAGATTTATCTATCTTCATTCTATATTAGATCTATCTTCATTCTATATTAGATCTATCTATCTACATTCTATATTAGATCTATCTATCTATCTACATTCTATATTAGATCTATATCTATCTACATTCTATATTAGATCTATCTACATTCTATATTAGATTTATCTATCTACATTCTATATTAGATCTATGTATCTTCATTCTATATTAGATCTATCTATCTTCATTCTATATTAGATCTATCTATCTTCATTCTATATTAGATCTATCTATCTTCATTCTATATTAGATCTATCTATCTATCATCATTCTATATTAGATCTATCTATCTATCATCATTCTATATTAGATCTATCTATCTATCATCATTCTATATTAGATCTATCTATCTATCATCATTCTATATTAGATCTATCTATCTATCATCATTCTATATTAGATCTATCTATCTATCTATCTACATTCTATATTAGATCTATCTATCTACATTCTATATTAGATCTATCTATCTTCATTCTATATTAGATCTATCTATCTATCTACATTCTGTATTAGATCTATCTATCTATCTACATTCTATATTAGATCTATCTATCTATCTACATTCTATATTAGATCTATCTATCTATCTACATTCTATATTAGATCTATCTACATTCTATATTAGATCAATCTATCTATCATCATTCTATATTAGATCTATCTATCTATCTACATTCTATATTAGATCTATCTATCTATCTACATTCTATATTAGATCTATCTATCTATCTACATTCTATATTAGATCTATCTATCTATCTATCTACATTCTATATTAGATCTATCTACATTCTATATTAGATCAATCTATCTATCATCATTCTATATTAGATCTATCTATCTATCATCATTCTATATTAGATCTATCTATCTATCTACCATCATTCTATATTAGATATATCTATCTATCTACCATCATTCTATATTAGATCTATCTATCTATCTACCATCATTCTATATTAGATCTATCTACCATCATTCTATATTAGATCTATCTATCTATCTATCATCATCCTATATTAGATCTATCTATCTATCATCATTCTATATTAGATCTATCTACATTCTATATTAGATCTATCTATCTATCTACATTCTATATTAGATCTATCTATCTATCTACATTCTATATTAGATCTATCTATCTATCTTCATCCTATATTAGATCTATCTATCATCATTCTATATTAGATCTATCTATCTATCTACATTCTATATTAGATCTATCATCATTCTATATTAGATCTATCTATCTATCTACATTCTATATTAGATCTATCTGCATTCTATATTAGATCTATCTACATTCTATATTAGATCTATCTATCTATCTTCATTCTATATTAGATCTATCTATCTATCTTCATTCTATATTAGATCTATCTATCTATCTTCATTCTATATTAGATGTATCTATCATCATTCTATATTAGATCTATCTATCATCATTCTATATTAGATCTATCTATCTATCATCATTCTATATTAGATCTATCTATCTATCTACATTCTATATTAGATCTATCTACATTCTATATTAGATCTATCTACATTCTATATTAGATCTATCTATCTTCATTCTATATTAGATCTATCTTCATTCTATATTAGATCTATCTATCTACATTCTATATTAGATCTATCTATCTATCTACATTCTATATTAGATCTATATCTATCTACATTCTATATTAGATCTATCTACATTCTATATTAGATTTATCTATCTACATTCTATATTAGATCTATGTATCTTCATTCTATATTAGATCTATCTATCTTCATTCTATATTAGATCTATCTATCTTCATTCTATATTAGATCTATCTATCTTCATTCTATATTAGATCTATCTATCTATCATCATTCTATATTAGATCTATCTATCTATCATCATTCTATATTAGATCTATCTATCTATCATCATTCTATATTAGATCTATCTATCTATATTCTATATTAGATCTATCTATCTTCATTCTATATTAGATCTATCTATCTATCTACATTCTGTATTAGATCTATCTATCTATCTACATTCTATATTAGATCTATCTATCTATCTACATTCTATATTAGATCTATCTACATTCTATATTAGATCAATCTATCTATCATCATTCTATATTAGATCTATCTATCTATCTACATTCTATATTAGATCTATCTACATTCTATATTAGATCAATCTATCTATCATCATTCTATATTAGATCTATCTATCTATCTACATTCTATATTAGATCTATGTATCTTCATTCTATATTAGATCTATCTATTTATCTATCTATCATTATCCTATGTTAGATCTATCTATCTATCATCATTCTATATTAGATCTATCTATCTATCATCATTCTATATTAGATCTATCTATCTATCTACCATCATTCTATATTAGATCTATCTATCTATCTACCATCATTCTATATTAGATCTATCTATCTATCTACCATCATTCTATATTAGATCTATCTACCATCATTCTATACTAGATCTATCTATCTATCTATCATCATCCTATATTAGATCTATCTATCATCATTCTATATTAGATCTATCTATCTATCATCATTCTATATTAGATCTATCTATCTATCATCATTCTATATTAGATCTATCTACATTCTATATTAGATCTATCTATCTATCTACATTCTATATTAGATCTATCTATCTATCTTCATCCTATATTAGATCTATCTATCATCATTCTATATTAGATCTATCTATCTATCTACATTCTATATTAGATCTATCATCATCCTATATTAGATCTATCTATCTATCTACATTCTATATTAGATCTATCTACATTCTATATTAGATCTATCTATCTATCTTCATTCTATATTAGATCTATCTATCTATCTTCATTCTATATTAGATCTATCTATCTATCTTCATTCTATATTAGATGTATCTATCATCATTCTATATTAGATCTATCTATCATCATTCTATATAAGATCTATCTATCTATCATCATTCTATATTAGATCTATCTGCATTCTATATTAGATCTATCTATCTATCATCATTCTATATTAGATCTATCTATCTATCTACATTCTATATTAGACCTATCTACATTCTATATTAGATCTATCTACATTCTATATGAGATCTATCTACATTCTATATTAGATCTATCTATCTTCATTCTATATTAGATCTATCTTCATTCTATATTAGATCAATCTATCTACATTCTATATTAGATCTATCTATCTATCTACATTCTATATTAGATCTATATCTATCTACATTCTATATTAGATCTATCTACATTCTATATTAGATCTATGTATCTTCATTCTATATTAGATCTATCTATCTTCATTCTATATTAGATCTATCTATCTTCATTCTATATTAGATCTATCTATCTTCATTCTATATTAGATCTATCTATCTATCATCATTCTATATTAGATCTATCTATCTATCATCATTCTATATTAGATCTATCTATCTACATTCTATATTAGATCTATCTATCTATCTACATTCTGTATTAGATCTATCTATCTATCTACATTCTATATTAGATCTATCTATCTATCTACATTCTATATTAGATCTATCTACATTCTATATTAGATCAATCTATCTATCATCATTCTATATTAGATCTATCTATCTATCTACATTCTATATTAGATCTATCTATCTATCTACATTCTATATTAGATCTATCTACATTCTATATTAGATCAATCTATCTATCATCATTCTATATTAGATCTATCTATCTATCTACATTCTATATTAGATCTATCTATCTATCTACATTCTATATTAGATCTATCTACATTCTATATTAGATCAATCTATCTATCATCATTCTATATTAGATCTATCTATCTATCTACCATCATTCTATATTAGATCTATCTATCTACATTCTATATTAGATCTATCTACATTCTATATTAGATCTATGTATCTTCATTCTATATTAGATCTATCTATCTATGTATCTATCATCATCCTATATTAGATCTATCTATCTATCATCATTCTATATTAGATCTATCTATCTTTCATCATTCTATATTAGATCTATCTATCTATCTACCATCATTCTATATTACATCTATCTATCTATCTACCATCATTCTATATTAGATCTATCTATCTATCTACCATCATTCTATATTAGATCTATCTATCTATCTACCATCATTCTATATTAGATCTATCTACCATCATTCTATATTAGATCTATCATCATCCTATATTAGATCTATCTATCATCATTCTATATTAGATCTATCTATCTATCTACCATCATTCTATATTAGATCTATCTATCTATCTATCATCATTCTATATTAGATCTATCTATCTATCTACCATCATTCTATATTAGATCTATCTACCATCATTCTATATTAGATCTATCTACCATCATTCTATATTAGATCTATCTATCTACCATCATTCTATATTAGATCTATCTATCTATCTACCATCATTCTATATTAGATCTATCTATCTACCATCATTCTATATTAGATCTATCTATCTATCTACATTCTATATTAGATCTATCTATCTATCTACATTCTATATTAGATCTATCTTCATTTTATATTAGATCTATCTATCTACATTCTATATTAGATCTATCTATCTATCTATCATCATTCTATATTAGATCTATCTATCTATCTACATTCTATATTAGATCTATCTATCTATCTACATTCTATATTAGATCTATCTATCTATCTACATTCTATATTAGATCTATCTGTCTATCTATCATCATTCTATATTAGATCTATCTATCTATCTACATTCTATATTAGATCTATCTATCTATCTACATTCTATATTAGATCTATCTATCTATCTATCATCATTCTATATTAGATTTATCTATCTATCATCATTCTATATTAGATTTATCTATCTATCATCATTCTATATTAGATCCATCCATCTATCATAATTCTATATTAGATCCATCCATCTATCATAATTCTATATTAGATCTATCTATCTACATTCTATATTAGATCTATCTATCTACATTCTATATTAGATCTATCTATCTATCTACATTCTATATTAGATCTATCTACATTCTATATTAGATCTATCTATCTATCATCATTCTATATTAGATCTATCTACATTCTATATTAGATCTATCTATCTATCTACATTCTATATTAGATCTATCTACATTCTATATTAGATCTATCTACATTCTATATTAGACCTATCTATCTATCTATCTACATTCTATATTAGATCTATCTACATTCTATTTTAGATCTATCATCATCCTATATTAGATCTATCTTCATTCTATATTAGATCTATCTATCTATCTACATTCTATATTAGATCTATCTACATTCTATATTAGATCTATCTATCTATCTACATTCTATATTAGATCTATCTATCTATCTATCTATCTACATTCTATATTAGATCTATCTATCTATCTACATTCTATATTAGACCGATCTATCTATCTATCTTCATTCTATATTAGATCGATCTATCATCATTCTATATTAGATCTATCTATCTATCTATCATCATTCTATATTAGATTTATCTATCTATCATCATTCTATATTAGATTTATCTATCTATCATCATTCTATATTAGATCCATCCATCTATCATCATTCTATATTAGATCTATCTACATTCTATATTAGATCTATCTATCTATCTACATTCTATATTAGATCTATCTACATTCTATATTAGATCTATCTATCTATCTACATTCTATATTAGATCTATCTACATTCTATATTAGATCTATCATCATCCTATATTAGATCTATCTTCATTCTATATTAGATCTATCTTCATTCTATATTAGATCTATCTATCTATCTACATTCTATATTAGATCTATCTACATTCTATATTAGATCTATCTATCTATCTACATTCTATATTAGATCTATCTATCTATCTATCTATCTATCTACATTCTATATTAGATCTATCTATCTATCTTCATTCTATATTAGATCGATCTATCTATCTATCATCATTCTATATTAGATCGATCTATTATCATTCTATATTAGATCTATCTATCATCATCATTCTATATTAGATCTATCCATCTACATTCTCTATTAGATCTATCCATCTACATTCTCTATTAAATCTATCTACATTCTATATTAGATCCATCTACATTCTATATTAGATCTATCTACATTCTATATTAGATCCATCTACATTCTATATTAGATCGATCTATCATCATTCTATATAGATATATCGATCTAACTATATGGGGGGGGGGGGGAGATTCTATCCCAGTGCCGAAAGCTGTTACTCGACTTTAACGGAAAGATCCCAGGTTTGAATCTCCAGTGGGGCTATAATTTTTTTTTTTTTTTTTTTTTTTTTTTTTGACAAGATGAACCCTTCTGACCCGTGTCGTCCCGGGAATGTCCTCGTCTAATTACATTTACGACTTTCTCAACATAGGCTATGGTCTCAAGGATGCAGGCAGGCCTGGCTTGTATGCCCAGTTTAGGAATGAATTCAAACCACAATATGTTGAACACCTAAAGTGAATACTAAATCCAAGGTCATGAACAAAAACAATTAAAATAACCAATGGGGAAGGGGTTTCATCCCAGTACCCCTGCACCACAAACGGGAAGGCCGTTATCAGTTCGCCACTCGGGCCTTGCTATTTAATCGTGGCTGTTACAATACCACCTTCTGCTGTAGTTGTGTCATAGTTAACTTATGTGGTTGTAAAGCTGGCATGGTTTCTCTGGGGGACCAACAACCACACCGAATAATGGACTCCTCCCACCCTCATAATAAGTTCACAAAAAGCATTACAGGAAATTTATTGACAAAACCACATGTAGGATCTTCACCCGGACAACGTCTGGTATCGCTGCTAGTTTAATAAAACCAACCACATTTATTTTTCTTTATATTCACGTAAATACCAATATAATTATATACTAAAAACAGTCTCCGGAAACAAACCACCACCATCTCACCACATATTTTTATTAAAAAAAAAAACAAATAATAAAGTTTGGAAATTCGTATTCGGGCATATCAAAGTAACGATATGCTACTTCAATGCAACTTGTGGTTACCCTTACGCCCCTTTGGAAACCCTTGGGCCCCCACGGGGCCCCCGCAGGGACCCCAATGGGGCCCAATAAGGGTCCCTCAGGAACTAGTAGGGTGTACTCCCCCCTTGGGCCACACCAAGGGAGGGGGGGATCACATCTCCCTTGGACACCACACAAGTAGTGCGATGAATCCTTGGTGAGACGCGGAGCCCCACACCAATACACATGTCCGCACCTTGCTGAACCACCCAACCTGTTACAGCTGGGTGTGGTGTACTGGTGCATCAACCTCAACTCCAGCCACCCACCCACTCACTCACCTAGAAGCAGAAACAAATATTAATATCACACTTAAAATTCATCTTCATTCTATTTACAATTTTTTCTCGGCTCTCGTTTTAACCATTAACACTAATTTTATTTTATATATAACATTGTACTTATAAATACTTAAATTATATTAACCAATTATAATTAACTTTTAGGGAACTTCTTTAACTTTATATAAATATGCTGCAACATTCTTCTATTCACTTTCAAACAACTTCAAAGATTACTTACAGCATCATGGTGTCCCAAAGGTGTAGGTAGTAAGTACACTTCAAGTAAATATGGAGCAACCGATTCTTCCAAACTATTCTAGGCAACAGGATACCATTATTGGTCTTCATGTCAGTCAGTTTCCTGGCATACTTTGGAGGAATCGAGGCACTCCAATCTTTCAGAAGTATACCCTCCCTTCAAAGCAAGGTTGACAACACGTAACTCCAGCCCTGCAACCACAAAAACAATATACATTAAATAATTCTCATTAATTAATAGATTCTGTATACTTCTAACCCCAAATATAACACTTTTTCTTTGCTTTTTCAACATTAGTTTCGCCACACAACCATTTGATAAACAATAAAATTTCTTTTGTACTTTCTATTGTTGCAGTATATTTAATTCTTTCATTACTATTTACAGAGAATGGAGTTCATGTAATTTGATCCAGACATTGACAATTTACTCACTGTAACTGACATTTGTTATTAAGGGAAAGTACAGTCGTGGTCATATATAATCATCCATATAGGGGTAACTCACGTAAGAGTTTGATAGCTTCTCTGTTCCTTAGATGATAAACTTTCCAATAAATAGGTTAACTACCATAGTTTAATTTAATACAAGTAGCTACACTATTTAAAACAATAACATCATAATTATGTAAACGTGAAATCATTAGACAGTAAATGGTTTGAGATTCCCATATGTGGATGATTATTATTGACCACGACTGTATGTTCTCTTCTGACCTTCAATCTCACCAACAACATTCTTCACTAATCTCAACATTTTACTTCACCACTCAATGTCTACGTTATCACCAAAGTTACGTTCATTTTGTTGTACAGTTGCCAAAAAAGGTATTGCGACAACTATTGATACAACATTAACTATATTAATGTCCATATTTGTTTGTAGGGATTTTAAGCATGTATTACAGAAGGATATGTATATTTCCTTCCGTTATACATACTCATAGTCCCTGGCAACTGTACTTATATATTGAAGGTCTATGTATATTCATTAATTTATCAGCCACAATATCATTCAAGTATAAAACTAATCTGATTATTATAATTATCTTATTCACCTCAACAATTACATTTACTTTTATCCTCATATTTTCTTTATATACAATTTTAAAAGGTGGAACGTTTACTATTTAATTAAATGAAGTGATTGAGAAAAAGTTTTAACAAAATATTTCTTCAAAACACCAGGTAATAATTACACATCAACATACCTGTACACACTACATGCACGAAACACTGCTAGTTGACTTGGTCCACACTTTTATAAACCCACCCCCACCAAGCCGCCGTCTTCACCCCCACCAAGCCACAAAATAAACCAACACAAAAATCAATCCTTCCTGAAACACTAAAAACAAATATTTAATACCCGTTATTAACCACTTCCCTTCATTATTATATTAAATCTTTACGTGACACTTCACCTCTTATTCATTGTCTCCAGATTTATGGGGACTATTTTTAATTACGTGATCCTATTTCATGTTTTGGCAATCACATCTGACATGGGAACTTTTAAAAACTTATATATATATATAGGGGACACTTGAAAGGGGAGTAATGAATCATTAAAACGATTAAATATTCTTTCAAGGCTAACAAAAAATATATCACCAAAATTAACCATACGTTAATCAAATATTACATGAAAATTATGGGAGATTAGGAATGTGAAGGAAAGGTATACAGTTGCCATCAGAGGACTCAAGGACACCTCACCTCAGCCACAAATATACTGGTGTTGTATTTGGTATCAGGGAAATATATGAACTGCACCGATATTCAGTCATCTTCTCTGCTTGGGTGAAACAAACCCAGTGATAAGTTGTCAATATGCAGATTTAAATTTTCTGCAATGAATATCTTGCAAAACAAACTTGGTGGTGTAGGTGGTGGCCTCTATTCATGATTGTAACTGTACATCTCAACTGCACAAAGTTAAAATACTGGACAAAAGGTCGATATGGAACAGCAATCTCTTAACACGTTTGATAAATAATATGGCCTCATTGACCAGATCGAACAGGGAAACGAGACGAGAAAGAAACTATGAACATTCCTATTGCCGACCACTGATATTGGAGACACTTAAGAATAAAGAAAATATTGGACCCATCAGAACACACATTAGACAGTATAGGATGTGGAGGTAATAAATAGAAGGACTGTACTACACAACCACAACATACGAGACAAACACGTGGCCCAAAAGAGGTTACACACAAACACCACATTTTATAGGGAGATTCATCATCGTCAGAAAGGAACAGCACAACTGGAGACAATGAACAGCAACACCAGCCAATTTGTGGACTGAAAATGGTCAACACGACTAAACCTGCTACACCAAAGCCTTAACATACAACTGATATAAAGAAACAATGGAATATTCCTGGTGCATGTGGACTAACTTAGTTTCCAATAATCTCGTACCAGAAGTCACAGAGTTGTTTACTTGTGGTGTAACCATGAGGCCTCCAGCCACCACCGTTGCCAACCAGGAACCCAATACAATGGAAATATGGACCAAAAGGATATACTAAGACAGTTAGACTAGTTTCTCTGCAATTATACATTGTGATGACAGAAGGCAGCATCACTACTGTACAAGTCAACCTGACCTTCCTTACAACCTTAATTATGTTCTAAAGGCCGATTGTATTATAAAATATATTAACAATAAAAACTCTCAAAGGTGAAATGGTCACAACCAACATGACGGGGTGGATTATTGGCAGAGGTGGCAGGGTGATAGAAAGTCTGTATACATGTTTACTGTCTTGAACCAACGTGCTTCAATACATCAACAGAAACGGAAACTAATTTCAATCTGGCGGAAGTACAAAACAACTCTTCATATTTTTATGAACCAAACTCAACATCTATGAATGCTATAAAGATCATCAATGGAATATGGTAAACGCTTAAAGGCATGTAATGGAGGCAATCATACGTAGGGTAAATTAAAGTAAAGTAAACCACTGCAAACTGCTGCTATCATTGGGAGAACGGATGGAAAGAACAATGAGAAGCCAAGGCAAAGCTGCTGCTTAAAGAAGATGGTCACTTTACAATGGGATCGCTGAGGAGTGACAATGGAGATTGCTCACTCATAATGGACAATTGTAAACAAGAACAAGAACCCTTCAAAAGCTCCGGCTCTTAATTATTCAAGTGAAATGAGTGAGTGAGTGAAACCCCTTTTAAGAAATGGTCAACCCAAGAAGAATAAGAACAAGAACAATAATTACGATAAGACCTTGAGCTCTCGGCTGAGGCAGGAGCTAAAAATAAATCCCAGCACAAAAATAGTCACAGGGGAGACAACCAAAGACAAAAACAATAGTAGGAAGTGAAAGTAACGACATGGAATGGCTCTAGTGCAAAGGGGCACCCAAACCCTACTAAAAATATTACCCACATCTTTACAGACTATACCCCACCCTTCGAGGAGGTCAGATATACAACACCAGTATAGTGTTGTTATGGGAATTGAATTGGAGATTAAAGTTCACCCTAAGCCTGGAAAACCCTGTAAGACGAGGGACAACATCTTGGAGGGAGACATCAAACATATAGATAGAGATGGAAACGAGGGACAGTTGAATGAAAGGGAGCCAAACAATATCACTACACTACAGAGACACAAAGTAGCAGCTAAGGGCGAGACACACATTAGAAATAGAAGGAAAGAGAACTATAAGCAATGTAACAACTCCACAGGGACAGAGAGAAGTAGTTGAAGGTCTGAGAGGGAATGAGAGGGAAGAGAACAGAAGGATGCCGAGAGAACCAGAAGTGGTAACAGAAGCATAATGGATTTGTCACTGGGTATGTAGTCATCACGAAAGAAAAGGAAACTAGAAAACAGTTTAATCGAAATGAATAGCTGTGGTCTGAAGGGGCGCCCAAACTCTTAACTTTCAGCCCACTATAATATATATAACGAACACTATAATAATAATAATAATAATAATAATAATAATAATAAACCAGTCTGTCTACTTTCATACAAGATCTAGGCAGGTTTTACGACACTGATGGCAGAGTTTAATTTCTATTAGTTTAACATCTTAACAGAATTAAGTGGAGAAAACTGGACAGAGAAACGTATGTGAACTGGGAAAAATGGAACTGGAGAGGAAACTACATAGATGAAGAGAAACTGGAATGAAGATGAGAAAAGATAAAGTATTTACACAGGGAAGCAGAAGACTAATTAATGCCAGCAGGTTAATCTATTGAATTAAAGGCTAAAAACAGTGAACAACTTTAGGTACTTGGTTCAAAGGTTTCTGCAGATGGAAAGCTTAATTAAGGAGGAAGTAACAGCATGGATACAAGAGAGATGGAATAGTTGGAGAAAGTGTACGGAACTGACGTGTGACAGAAGAGAGTGTAGGAACAATGGACAAGTTCTACAGGACAGAGGCGAGACCAGCGATGCTGTATGATTGGAGAAAACAGGAAACAACCGAATAACAAAAGGCCGAGCGAAGTTAAAGTCCCAGGAAACTGCCCTGAATGTTTGATGATATTTGGTATATCTGGTCTACGAGGAGACAAGTTTCATACATTTCCAAAATCTGGGGAACAACACCCGACGTTCACCACCAAGCTATTTCTAAATTGTTTCAAGACCTACCTCAATACAGTAGGAAACTTCCCTGAATGTTTGGCGATGGTATTTGGTCTAGACTCTGAGTTAGGTTCTGACATTCTCCAAAGTCTGGGGCACAAGAACTGAAATCGACCACCAGCCTAAAAGCTACCAAAATCAAGGGCAAGAAAATTGTCCGAAAATTAGAAGAGTTGCTTCGCTCACTCCGCCTGTGATGAAAGAATAAGGGGAACTTTTAAGGTGGAAAGGATTATTAAGAAGGTTCAAGAGAGGCAGTTGCAGTGGTATAGATTGGAAAGAAATGATTGATCTACAGTTCGAAAGAAGAGAGTAAACAGTTAATCCCTTTCCCAGCACAGTGTAGGTCCAACTCTACCCATTGTCAGCTCAACTCACTGACCATCTTTAATCAATAACTCTGTCCACATTTCATATCAACTCGTCACCAACACAATTAGTAACTTCTCATAGAAACCCGGACCATCTTTTAACCACCAATTTGGGTTTTGCTTCACATCATATCTGACCATCTTCACCCACAAACCCAGCCCAGGTTTCATACAACTTCAGACCATTTTGTATAATTAAACTTGTTAACTTCCACCTCACCGTATGTAGCAGATATCAATGAATAGGTAATGAAAGAGGTTTATCCTAACATTCCATTATCGGTTCCATTTTATCCTGCCTGAGAAGCAAATCGTAAACAGAGGCCGCTTCTAGCATGTCCATTCACTGTTTGGTGTGTATACCGATATTCCCGTAATAATAATGTTTTAGAGAGTTTGCTTAATAAGACTCCATTTAAAAGTACGGTAAGGGCAACTCAACGTCCATCTTATCCATCTGTTACACGAGGCAACACTGACAACCCTACAAGTGTATTCACTGATGGAAAGGGTTTACAGAAATATTTTGTCGATATTATGCTGTGTCTCCACTAATTATACAATTCTAAAGAAACAAGGATTTTTTTACGTTATTCAAACTCTTCTATGCTGTGTGTAACCGTCTCCACTAATTACAGAGTACAAAGCAACTACAAGGATTATTAACGTTATTCAAACTCTTCTACCATGTATAAAGAACATGCCTAACCGTTTTAACAAAGAAATATCCAACCTTTATTGACTGTCACTAACTTTGAACAGAGTTGGTATGGTATTTAATGGCGAGTTAATGATGGACAGAGTTGGAATTGAGCAGAATTAATGATAAGTAGAGTTGGCATTGAGCAGAGTTAGTGATTGGTAGAGTTAATGATAGGTAGAGTTGGCCTACATTCAACAACACAAGTAGAGGTACCGTAGGTCTGACAATCCACCTTCCCTGTCCCAAGTCTCTACTTCAATTCCAGGGGGCCATGTTTATCTCTGGTTCCTAACTATCTATACAAGGGGCGAGGGAGATCCACGTGTATCAGATGTCAACCACTCGACTCACATCGATGTATATGTGTTATACAACATGAAACTAACCTTTACCAGAGCAGAGTTATTTAAGGATTGACGTTAAAATAAATGACCCATTGAAAGATAATTGCTAACATCACAAAACTCACAACACTCACCCTTCCTGCTCCATGCATCGACGAGTAACATTACGTAGGTATTGCCGTTGAGTGGAGTGGAGGAAGTATAATCTTTTAAGTGGTGTTGTATAGTCCTGAACGCTGGAGTTTTAGGCAACTCCAGTCCGTTATTCGTCATTTTCATGCCACCGATTTTATCAAGGTTTAACGATTATACACAAGACTGCTGAACGTAGAGCCAACACTTCACTAATTCACCGATATTTACAATTAACAGGGCTGTGCTCGTTATCAGCCAAGTTTTGCCTCAACTATTCACACAATTTTTCTTTATCATTTCACTTTTATAACATAAACACAAGAGACACCAGTGAACTTTCAAATGGGTTTGCTCAATTCTAATTAAACTTTGAGTGAACATACATTATTAAAGCTCAACTTAAGAGCGAGACCTCTACCTTAGCGGACAACGAATACAAAAGTGTACGAGCCTTGTCGAGTTGTTCCATTTGCCTTATAGCTTCGTTTAACACGTTTGATCAAACCATTTTGAGGTTCACTGGTATCACTCATTTCCACATTCACGATACTTTGATTACTTATTGTTGTAGTCATGTTAGACCTACAATTAAATTTTCAATTGTACTTTTCAGAAAACCACATTTCACTTCACCGACAACACAACCGATATAAAACACTATTGTTATATCCACTTCACATAATGATAAACTACTTTAACACAATTACAATTAACACTTATTTACAATTAAACTACCGCTATGAAATGGAGGAGTGCATGGTATGTATGAGAAGCAGACCAAGCACTGTAATCACACACACACTGCATACATAAAAGCCGAAAACATTTGTGTAGACATAACACGGTATATAAAGGGAATCTGCTTCGTGGCATTGTGTGGACAACTCAAGACACCTTCCAATTCATCAACAAATTTTGCCTTGATAAATTGACAGAGACAGAAATAAATACCCGATGGTTAATCCTCTATGTAACCACCATGTCAGAAATCTATATGTAAAACTACTTCAACCTCAAATAAATATCGATAGGTTACATAGAACTAGTATAACTTATTTTGGCACGAGTATTTTTCTCATATTCTTTACTTTAAAAACATTTGTTACGTGAACCATTAGTAACTAACAATGTATGAACAATTATTTCCTCTTACAGCCATGGGTTTACGTTACACCATTTTTCACATCAGTTAGTTCCATAAATACTGTAATCTTTGCTTTTAAAATAGACAATCTGTAACCCGCGTACGACACACTAAATATTTAACGAAACGTAAACAAAGATAAAATGCGTGTCGCCAATGATACTATTCCACCTACACGGCCAATCCACGTAGTTAAGAATGTACAGTTGCCAAAAAAGGTATTGCGACAAATCTGAATAGAACTTTAACCATAGTAATATCCACAACTATCTGTATATGAACTATAAGCATGTATAACATAAGGAAACATACATATCCTTCTGTAATACATACTTATAATACCTACAAACAACTATGGACATTAATATATTTAATGTTGTATCAATAGTTGTAGCAGTACCTTTTTTGGCAACTGTACAATACCACAAGCAAAATATTTATAGACAACGTTTGAATATTTCTAAAATGGGACAGAACGGGAATTTATGCACTACGACTGACTATATACCACACAAGTATCACATAATTATTGTCGGATTCCTTGTATATACACACACGCAAATGAAATAGTAAATGAACGGTCACTTCCACTTAACACTTCCCTTCACTGTCGCTGCTGAATGTAAACTGAAGAGTCTGTCAGAGCGGTCCTCCTTCATCACCTCTGTTCCCACCATTTCCCACACACTGGCCAACACCAAGGATTCTAGTGCTTAGTCGGAGAAGGATAGGCCACTCTTATGGGAGTTTTGGTCGTCGCGGTACAGCAGAGCCACCTAGCGGCGACGGGGAAACACCAAACACCTAGCCTAACTTTATCCATTAAACTTGTAACAATGCCTCGAGTCAGGAATCACTCAGGATAACCATTTTTCATTCTACCAAGTGGCGTGTAACTCTGACAAGGTTTAGTAAAGAATGAAACACCAGATTACTTAGTTGTAGTTTAGTAAACAGTTCAGTTCAGTGTCTTAATGCATTGTATAGGTTTGTCCATTAGGGAAGGTTTACTGTTCATCTTGCCTTCTGTTTTTTTCATTATCTAAATCACTTTTGAGAACTTGGGATACTTGGAGGTGAGTTTGTGTGCATGTACAGTCGCGAACCAAAGTTTCGCACCCCCCTTGGCTGATAGGAAGGTGAAGACAGTGTTAAAGATATGCTGAACGATGGGACAACCTGGTGTATCGAGTTGGTAACGAGACAGTGTGAGCTTCATTTTCGATGACTTGCAGTTTGTTGTTTGTGAAAATGAACCTCACACTGTCTTCGCCTTCCTGTCAGCCAAGGGGGGTGCGAAACTTTGGTTCACGACTGTACTACACTCGTGATACGAAATTTCTGACCTGAGACGAACGGCACACACACACACACACACACACACACACACACACCCTGCATTCGAACTCAACCTCTATAGGTGTACTGGGTTGGGGGGAAATGAGCAAAACCAGGCGATTCGAAGCTTTCTGTTCCTCACACTCTGGTCAGAAATTCTGTATCACGAGTGTAGGTGGGAAGGATCACGTTTATTTATGAAGGTATAAATAAGACCTAAATAGATAAGACATGTAAGGAATTAAACAGTCGACCATAATAATAATTTTAGATGTGATGTTTTTAAACTCATCTAAATTATTTACCACTCACTTTCTGTAGTGCACAACGGTTCATTCTCTCAGACAACCACAATAGGACTGAGTTATCTGTGGTTCAATCGACAAAATACAGTTCGTCTTCTGCTCAGTAGGTCCAAACACAAGTAATAATTCGGTTGTTGTGTGGCTGGCTGTATTTTATATATATATTAATTTTATTTGTGTATATTAGATTTATCCTTTACATATATATTTATTTATGTATATGAAATTAATTTGTTATGATTTGTAATGTTTTTAATTTTTTGCTCTGTGAATGGCCACATAGGATATTTTTTTCTCAAAATCTGAAATTTCCTTTTCAATACCCATATCATAAATGACATAAAACATAAATACACTCTCCTATGCAATTTTGGTTTGACATTTTTCACATAAAAGGGTATTAGTATCGTATAAAGTATAGTTACACACTTCCTATCTTTCTATATGTTATGGTCGTATTATTCACTATGTTATATTTTAAAGAAAAGTATTAAACACGTGAATCTGGGAAAACTAAGCAGGTTTAATAAAATCTTCTAATCATTGTAGTTTTAATTTGTTTTGTCTTTCTGTTTTTCCTTATTTTAGTTTGAAAGTAAATATTTCACTTCGATAAGGTGTGTTCAAAGCCATACCACAAAAAGAGACAGATTTATTTAAATAGTTAACTTAGCATACTACTATAATTTTAGAATATAAGCCGTATACGTTTTGAGGGATGGCTGTACAGATCGTTCACCACCTCCACCCTCCACCCCTGTTACCACACACACACAGACACAAACACACCCTCCTCCCCCTTTACCACACACACACACACACCTCCACCCTCCACCCCAGTTATCAAAGCGTTTCCTTCTCCTCTTCATTTACATTAGCTCTTCATCACTTAATTCTCTCATTTTGTGGTAATAATATACATTTGGTACACTCGTATAATAATATATGCAATGCCTGACCAGAGACGAATGGCAGGCACCACACACACACACACACACACACAGACACACACACACACACCCTGCATTCGAATTCAGCCTCTATAGGTGTACTGGGTGGGAAATTACCAATACCAGTTATAAACATTTCATTAAGATTATTATACAGTGCATAACAGATGTATAATTATCTCCAACTGGCAATTTAAGGGGGTGCAGGAATAGGGGGACAGGCTTAAACCCCTCTCAAGCCTGTCCCCAATTCCTGCCCCCCCAAACCCCTCCCAAGCCTGTCCCCTTATTCCTGCACCCCCCAAACCCCTCCCAAGCCTGTCCCCAATTCCCGCACCCCCATAAGCCCCTCCCAAGCCTGTCCCCTAATCCCGCACCCCTTTAAGAATAACACTGTTGACCCAAGATGGTTTAATAATGAAATAAGTTAAGCAAACATCATTGGTCGAATGAATTCCTATTACGCCCCGGGCTTCTCTCTCAAATAAATTAAAATGTTGGTGAGCATTTCCTACTCCATTGAATATTACATGATGGCAATTTGGAGGCCCTGATTGGTCTATTAACTAATAAACATTGGAGTTACTATTATTACAAGTGTTGATCCCGTGCAAATGTTCATGTTATTATGTATATACAGGGATTTATAAAACCCTTGTCACAATTAGGATGTGGGAAAGTGATGTTACATGTTGTTACAATTAGACCCGCTTAGAACAGGTGACTGCCCAGTGCGATGTGGTACGGGGTGTCTGATTGGTTGTACAGGGAACACGTGAGGAGGAAGACAGGTGATTGGTTGTTGGAAGGAAGAAATGTTGTGATTGGCTGAGGGAGATCGGAGGAGTTGATGTTGGACAGTTGGTTCAGGGAGAGTCACAACAAGCAGAGTGATGGTGGTGTGAAGACGTTGATGTAGGACAGTTGTGTTCAGGGTGGGAGTCACAACAAGCAGAGCGAAGGTGGTGTGAAGAGTTTCCAGAGCATCAGGGTCGTAGTGGCTGCCTCTGTGTCAGTTGTGTTGAAGGTCAGGTACTCGACGTGATGCTTGGCGAGGTGGTGCTTGGCGAGGTGGTGCTACATTAGTCCTGGTGTTCTCTCTCGGATTCACACCATTGCTAGCTCCAATAATTGTAAGTATTATTGTGAGGGTGTTCCAGTGATTGATACGTTGGTGTGGTAAAAGTGAACAGTGACGTTAACCAAGCGACAATATTATTTCTATGTTTATATGTTTCAGGTTACCTTTGTGGTAAAGGAAAATTATGGTAAAGGTGAATTGTGTTAGGGAATGTAACTTTTATGTTATTCACTGCTTCCAGCCTTATCGTGTTGTTGTGTGGTGACAGCCAGTGTGAGGCGATCATTTATGTTGGGCCGGGCGGTGCCTGCTGTGTGGTGCTGTCTGGTGGACGGAACGTGACGTGAGGAGGGTTGTGACGCCACGCCTTGCCGTGTGTGTTTCCTAGGAGCAAGACTGACGTACCGACCGAGTCAAGGTGGAGACAACTGTTTACATCGTTAGGCGGTGGATTAAGTGTCTGTTTAAGTAAGGGTCACGAGTCATTGGAGTCCTTATTGTATTTACCTATTGTGTTTACGAGTTGCTAAGTTAGATATGCTTATTATCCTAGGTAGGTCTAGGTAGGGCAATTTAAAGTAGATTAGATGTATTAGGTTTAAAGTTAGGGGTGTTTATTTTGTTTTATTAAATATTGTTAAAAACCTGCTTATGAATCTTTTTAACCCTGTTCATTTGTATGTATGGTACTCTACTTCACTCATGTTCACAAGTGTAAAACTCGGTATACGTGTGACGGTCCAGGAAAATATATAATGTGCACTTCATTTTAAACCCTTTGGAACTCCATCCGTTAATTAAACTCTGATCCAATTCGAATAATAATCACAAATGATACAATATTAACCACCAAGAGACCGGACATTAAGGGGAGGGTATAGTTTTGACATTTTTGGAGATTATGATTCCTCAAACTATTCCAGGCAACAGGATACCATTATTTGTGTTCTTCTGGTCCTATTTCCTAGCATACTTTGGAGGAATTCAGGCACTCCAATGTACCAATAACAAATTACCACCTTAAGGGGGTGTGGGAATAAGGGGACAGGCTTTCTACCAACCCCAAGCCTGCCCCTACTCCCACACACCCTTATAGCCACCTTTATATCTTCCTTCCACAAAAAAAAAAAATATATATATATATATATAATCGAGGTCTACAGTGAAAAAGTTGTACTAAAAACTGCATTACATATATAAAAAAAATCTACATAATCACAAGTAACCGATAAGGAAACGTGATTCAGAAACCCACACGTAAGTAAAATATTCCAATGAACAGTTTATCTCGGTGTACAGTTGACCACACATGAATCTGGTACGCCTCGCTACTTGAGATGCCTACATACAACAGGAAGGAAAGTGAGCAAAAGTTGTATAGTTTGTTGACAAGCAGACAGTAATAATATTTTACTGTCGTCAAACTACATCCTTTTTTTTTCACTTTCCTTTCTTTTGTAGCCAAGCACCTCACAAGTAACGAGCCATACCAGCTTCATGTGTGTCCAACTTGTACTTCCCTTGACAAACACGTCTTTTCACTCCCGCTGTTAATCGTGAACTGAGCAGCCCAACAATTTATATATATATATATTTGTCTGGAGCCAAAAAAGGTATTGCGACAAATCTTAATATAACTTTAATCATAGTAATATTCACAACTATATGTAGGGACTATAAGCATGTATAACAGAAGGAAATATACATATCCTTCTGTAATACATACTTATAATCCCTACAAACAACTATGGACATTAATATATTTAATGTTGTATCAATAGTTGTCGCAATACCTTTTTTGGCAACTGTACATTAGTATTTGGTATCAAGTGTGTCATACTTAGGGAAATGTAATTGCTATATAATAAATTGTGTTTATCCAATAAATATTATAGTTTTGTTGCAATAATATTTTAATTAAACAGAATTGTGCTAACTTGCAATACAGTACTGTAGATTAACAATATCGGAAAGGTCTCAACATAGTGTCATTGTTTTACAGTAAGCTACAGTGAGAATCATCTTGGTTTTACCGTTTGAGTGTTAGTAAATCTGGAGCAAATTATTCCTCCAAACTATTCCAGGCAACGAGGATACCATTATTTTTCTTCATCTGGGTCTGTTTCTTGACATATTTTGGAGGAATCATGTCACTCCAATGTACCAAAAAAGAACTACCACCTTAAGTTTTGTAAAGTCTCATTACTAAATTTGTCTCAAGGATTTATGTAATACTTCAAATTATGGTAAACATTTATAATATGATAATTTTAACTAATTCATGTTGCATTAAACAATTCCGGAGAGAGAGAGAGAGAGAGAGAGAGAGAGAGAGAGAGAGAGAGATGCTTAAGGACCCTGTGATCGTGTAAGAAAATTAAAGGCTTCTGATTCCTCCTGACTATGCCACGAAACCAGCTCCTTCCATATAGGTGGTGTTTCGTGGCGAGAATTGAAGCACTCGTTTACTTCCAGATTTCTGACTACAACACAAGCTCCCTTAAATTAAGTGATAGGAGTAAAAGTATGCATTTACAGACACACACACACACACACACATTCACAACACACACATACACACGTACTGAGCATCGATTTTTTTGCTGTGGCAGGGAGGGTTGATGCTAAAGTATATTATGTTGTGAATGATTCATATTGACAAGTATGTTGTGTGGGTGGAAGGTAAACACAGGATAGAGCTTCGAGTTATTTATTTCTCTTACGTTTCAGACTACACAGAGTCCATCTTCAGAGAGAAATGACATAGGGAAGAGGGTACCAGAGCTATATATACCGGTGGTGGCCTACACTGCACCTGCCACTACTTAATCTCACCTCACCTGACCTCACCTCACCCCGTCCTTTCTTTTACACTCCAGGGCTATATTGGCTGAGTAACTACACCATTTCATAAATCCTTCCCTATGATTATGAACATTCTTTGTACAAATGTATGCTGCTTCTAATGCCTTCCTCATTTTCTTTTCCAAACCACTGTGAATGATTGATGAACCCTCCCATCCGGGTAAATTATTACATTCTTCAATATGTAGTACCAATGAATTAGCTGTGTTGTGTTTCCTTACGTCAGCTTTATGCTCATATAATCTTTTCTTTATACCTCTTCCTGTTTCTCCTATATACACCTTGTCACACCCATTACATGGTATACTATATATCACGCTGTTATTATTGACACGCTTTTCCTTCTTTGCCTGGGTTAGTTCGCCGATTCTCTTTCCAGATGATGTTGCAATTTTTAAACCAACCTTGTTCATTTGTCTATCAATTACCGAGCCAATATTAGAATTAGGTACACATATAAATCTTTTCTCGTTTTTCTCGCTGATATTAGTTTCATCTTTCTTTCGTTTGATTATCTTGAGTGCTTTGTTTTTAAGTTTAACTAGCAAACCTACAGGGTATTTTAATTTCTTAAATGCCTCTATTATATACTCAATTTCATGGTCCAAGCTGTCATTACTACATATCCTGTAAGCTCTTAGAAAAAATCCTATCACCACCCCAGACTTAATCCTAGCATTATGAGCAGATAGATAGTGAATAAAGTCATCTTTGTTAGTGGGTTTTCGGTATACCGAGAATTTTACGCCTTGTTCCGTTTTTCTTATTACAGTGTCTAGGAATGGTAGCATGTTCTCATTTTCTTCCTCAACAGTAAACTGGATATCCTTCTATACATTATTTAGCATCCTCAATTTATTGTCTATATTGGTATTATTCGGTACTACTACAAGGACATCATCGACATATCTATACCATACACTGTTCCTACCTATTATTCTAGTATATTTATCAGCTTCTAGTGTCTCCATATATAAACTAGATAAGACAGCACTGAGTGGACTCCCCATGGCTAGACCCCTGTGTTGCACATATTCTTCATTATTAAAGGTAAACACGCCGAATCGTACGCACAATGAGACCATCTTGATGTAATCCGTCCTGGGTAGTGGTAGGTCCTCCTCCCTGATGTGGTCCAGAGCCTTCCTTACTGCTTCAATGGCTCCCTCGACTGGTACATTGGTGAATAGTGATTTTACGTCGAAGCTGGCTAGTTTCTTGTTGGTGAAATCTATTGTATTGAGTCGTGATATCAGATCCGATGAGTTTTTCAAGTGTGCACCACTGATGGATCCTAGAGCACGGGACAGTGGCATCGCAAGCTGTTTGGCCACCTTATGTGGTGCACTACCAATGCCAGATGTTATTGGTCTCATTGGAATATTTGGCTTATGTATTTTTGGAAGTCCTCTCATCCTCAGTGGTCAGACAGTGATATAGAAAAAGGGTTCATTCAAGGTGTTTTAGCGTGTTACAAAGCCCTATCTATTATAGAGGCATTTAAGAAATTAAAATACCCTGTAGGTTTGCTAGTTAAACTTAAAAACAAAGCACTCAAGATAATCAAACGAAAGAAAGATGAAACTAATATCAGCGAGAAAAACGAGAAAAGATTTATATGTGTACCTAATTCTAATATTGGCTCGGTAATTGATAGACAAATGAACAAGGTTGGTTTAAAAATTGCAACATCATCTGGAAAGAGAATCGGCGAACTAACCCAGGCAAAGAAGGAAAAGCGTGTCAATAATAACAGCGTGATATATAGTATACCATGTAATGGGTGTGACAAGGTGTATATAGGAGAAACAGGAAGAGGTATAAAGAAAAGATTATATGAGCATAAAGCTGACGTAAGGAAACACAACACAGCTAATTCATTGGTACTACATATTGAAGAATGTAATAATTTACCCGGATGGGAGGGTTCATCAATCATTCACAGTGGTTTGGAAAAGAAAATGAGGAAGGCATTAGAAGCAGCATACATTTGTACAAAGAATGTTCATAATCATAGGGAAGGATTTATGAAATGGTGTAGTTACTCAGCCAATATAGCCCTGGAGTGTAAAAGAAAGGACGGGGTGAGGTGAGGTCAGGTGAGGTGAGATTAAGTAGTGGCAGGTGCAGTGTAGGCCACCACCGGTATATATAGCTCTGGTACCCTCTTCCCTATGTCATTTCTCTCTGAAGATGGACTCTGTGTAGTCTGAAACGTAAGAGAAATAAATAACTCGAAGCTCTATCCTGTGTTTACCTTCCACCCACACAACATATTATGTTGTGTTTGTGTTGAGGGGAAGATAACACACTCACTCTATACCACGTAGGAAAAACAAGATAATATTTTATTTTATTTAGTGTGGTGTGAAGGGAAAGGGATCAACAGACAGAGGGAGAGAGATTGATTGATTGATTGATATTATAGGCGCCGTAATAGCGAGGTCCTTTAGCGCCAGAAAAAAAGGTGATAGAGAGGTGTGACAGCATGCAGGAAGGAAATGAAAAAAAAACTGGGACAGATGTAGAACTGATAATGATTGGCTGGGGTCGAAGGGGTGCCCAAACTCTTTTTAAAGTATTGCCCACATCCTCACAGGAAATTCCCCCCTACGAAAGAGAGAGAGAGAGAAAGAGAGAAAGAGAAAAAGAGAGAAAGAGAAAAAGAGAGAGAAAAAAAGAGATAGAGACAGAGAAATAGAAAAAGAAAGAGAAAGAAAGAGAGAGAGAGATAGAGATAGAGAGAGAGAGAGAGATAAAGATAAAGAGTAACATAGAGAGAGAGAGAACGGAGAAAAAAAATTGTCCTTTCTTACATTCTTTTTCCTTGTTGCTTGCTGTCCCTACTTGCTTGCTATCTCCTTCCCTCTCGTGGTACAAAGCCTTCTTCTATCTTGACACACTCTTGTTTCTTTACACACTTGCCTTGCCTTCGCCATCACCCACCACTCCAACTCCGTCCACAAGCCAGGTACAGTTGGACACAGGAATTCGTGGTACAGCCCAAGTGAAAGATGGTCAATTTCTCTCAATATCAAGTTCCTTAGTGCCACGTAGGAGACATCAGGGGCAGAAGTCAGTATTGAGGATGGTGTGTGTGTGTGTGTTTCTTAGTGCCAAATAGGATACATCAGGGGCAGAAGTCAGTATTGAGGATGGTGTGTGTGTGTGTGTTCCTTAGTGCCAAATAGGATACATCAGGGGCAGAAGTCAGTATTGAGGATGGTGTGTGTGTGTGTGTTCCTTAGTGCCAAATAGGAGACATCAGGGGCAGAAGTCAGTCAGTATTGAGGATGGTAATAAAAATCAAGTACCTGATAATAGACACACAATGGTTACTCAAATGGGACAAGTATCTTTCACCTGGGCTGTACCACCAACCATTCATGTGTCCAACTGTAGACTATAGGAGGCAGACTAAAGGTGGCCAGTAAAGAAAGCCAGGCAGGTAGGCAGGCAGGTGGAGTCACACGCCTGACCCAACCTGACAGTATGATATTTATGCCCACCATACCCTACCCTCCACCCAACACCACCTCCACCTGACCAGGGCTACAGCAGTGCATGTTAAAGGATAGCATGAAAAGATTCTGTGTGTGTGTGTGTGTGTCTCTCTCTCTCCATCCCCCCCTCTCTCTCTGTCTGTCTGTCTGTCTGTCCCTCCTCTCTCTTCTCTTTCCCCATCCCCACCTCTCTCTCTCTCTCTCTCTCTCCATCCCTCCCCTCCCCCCTCTCTCTTTCTCTCTCTGTGTCCCTCTTTCTGTATATACCTCAGACTCTCTCTCTCTCTCTCTCTCTCTCTCTCTCTCTCTCTCTCTCTCTCTCTCATCACTTGTTCCATATCCTGGACTCGTATTTTTGTCGTTGTCTTCTCTTTGACACTTAGCCAGTTTCAGTTTTCTCTCCTCCTTTTCTCTCCTCGTGTCTCACTTTTACTCTCCCTCACTTCTCCCACCTTTCGTTCCTGCCTAACCATTTTTTTATTTCTTTACCCTTTCGAAAAAGCATTGATTTCCTTTTAAATAATATGACTATAGATGCACGTGTCGCGTATATTCCTTAAATGAATATGACGCAATTATTAATTAAGGGTATTTTTGTTTTAAGTGTTTCTTGCATTAATTGCTTTCAATGTATTTATTTTACATTTATTATGTTTTAAGTGCATAATGTTTATTTTTATTTGGTAAAATTTGTATTGTACTGCGTTACACTTTTCTTCAGGTTGGATTCATGAGGCTGGGTAATAATAATAATAATAATAATAATAATAATAATAATAATAATAATAATAATAATAATAATAATAATAATAATAATAATAATAATAATAATAATAATAATAATAATAATAATAATAATAATAATAATAATAATAATAATAATAATAATAATAATAATAATAATAATAATAATAATAATAATAATAATAATAATAATAATAATAATAATAATAATAATAATAATAATAATAATAATAATAATAATAATAATAATAATAATAATAATAATAATAATAATAATAATAATAATAATAATAATAATAATAATAATAATAATAATAATAATAATAATAATAATAATAATAATAATAATAATAATAATAATAATAATAATAATAATAATAATAATAATAATAATAATAATAATAATAATAATAATAATAATAATAATAATAATAATAATAATAATAATAATAATAATAATAATAATAATAATAATAATAATAATAATAATAATAATAATAATAATAATAATAATAATAATAATAATAATAATAATAATAATAATAATAATAATAATAATAATAATAATAATAATAATAATAATAATAATAATAATAATAATAATAATAATAATAATAATAATAATAATAATAATAATAATAATAATAATAATAATAATAATAATAATAATAATAATAATAATAATAATAATAATAATAATAATAATAATAATAATAATAATAATAATAATAATAATAATAATAATAATAATAATAATAATAATAATAATAATAATAATAATAATAATAATAATAATAATAATAATAATAATAATAATAATAATAATAATAATAATAATAATAATAATAATAATAATAATAATAATAATAATAATAATAATAATAATAATAATAATAATAATAATAATAATAATAATAATAATAATAATAATAATAATAATAATAATAATAATAATAATAATAATAATAATAATAATAATAATAATAATAATAATAATAATAATAATAATAATAATAATAATAATAATAATAATAATAATAATAATAATAATAATAATAATAATAATAATAATAATAATAATAATAATAATAATAATAATAATAATAATAATAATAATAATAATAATAATAATAATAATAATAATAATAATAATAATAATAATAATAATAATAATAATAATAATAATAATAATAATAATAATAATAATAATAATAATAATAATAATAATAATAATAATAATAATAATAATAATAATAATAATAATAATAATAATAATAATAATAATAATAATAATAATAATAATAATAATAATAATAATAATAATAATAATAATAATAATAATAATAATAATAATAATAATAATAATAATAATAATAATAATAATAATAATAATAATAATAATAATAATAATAATAATAATAATAATAATAATAATAATAATAATAATAATAATAATAATAATAATAATAATAATAATAATAATAATAATAATAATAATAATAATAATAATAATAATAATAATAATAATAATAATAATAATAATAATAATAATAATAATAATAATAATAATAATAATAATAATAATAATAATAATAATAATAATAATAATAATAATAATAATAATAATAATAATAATAATAATAATAATAATAATAATAATAATAATAATAATAATAATAATAATAATAATAATAATAATAATAATAATAATAATAATAATAATAATAATAATAATAATAATAATAATAATAATAATAATAATAATAATAATAATAATAATAATAATAATAATAATAATAATAATAATAATAATAATAATAATAATAATAATAATAATAATAATAATAATAATAATAATAATAATAATAATAATAATAATAATAATAATAATAATAATAATAATAATAATAATAATAATAATAATAATAATAATAATAATAATAATAATAATAATAATAATAATAATAATAATAATAATAATAATAATAATAATAATAATAATAATAATAATAATAATAATAATAATAATAATAATAATAATAATAATAATAATAATAATAATAATAATAATAATAATAATAATAATAATAATAATAATAATAATAATAATAATAATAATAATAATAATAATAATAATAATAATAATAATAATAATAATAATAATAATAATAATAATAATAATAATAATAATAATAATAATAATAATAATAATAATAATAATAATAATAATAATAATAATAATAATAATAATAATAATAATAATAATAATAATAATAATAATAATAATAATAATAATAATAATAATAATAATAATAATAATAATAATAATAATAATAATAATAATAATAATAATAATAATAATAATAATAATAATAATAATAATAATAATAATAATAATAATAATAATAATAATAATAATAATAATAATAATAATAATAATAATAATAATAATAATAATAATAATAATAATAATAATAATAATAATAATAATAATAATAATAATAATAATAATAATAATAATAATAATAATAATAATAATAATAATAATAATAATAATAATAATAATAATAATAATAATAATAATAATAATAATAATAATAATAATAATAATAATAATAATAATAATAATAATAATAATAATAATAATAATAATAATAATAATAATAATAATAATAATAATAATAATAATAATAATAATAATAATAATAATAATAATAATAATAATAATAATAATAATAATAATAATAATAATAATAATAATAATAATAATAATAATAATAATAATAATAATAATAATAATAATAATAATAATAATAATAATAATAATAATAATAATAATAATAATAATAATAATAATAATAATAATAATAATAATAATAATAATAATAATAATAATAATAATAATAATAATAATAATAATAATAATAATAATAATAATAATAATAATAATAATAATAATAATAATAATAATAATAATAATAATAATAATAATAATAATAATAATAATAATAATAATAATAATAATAATAATAATAATAATAATAATAATAATAATAATAATAATAATAATAATAATAATAATAATAATAATAATAATAATAATAATAATAATAATAATAATAATAATAATAATAATAATAATAATAATAATAATAATAATAATAATAATAATAATAATAATAATAATAATAATAATAATAATAATAATAATAATAATAATAATAATAATAATAATAATAATAATAATAATAATAATAATAATAATAATAATAATAATAATAATAATAATAATAATAATAATAATAATAATAATAATAATAATAATAATAATAATAATAATAATAATAATAATAATAATAATAATAATAATAATAATAATAATAATAATAATAATAATAATAATAATAATAATAATAATAATAATAATAATAATAATAATAATAATAATAATAATAATAATAATAACCGCTGGGAGATATTCACCAGATTTATTAAATTTTCTCGTTTAAAATTCCTCGTTTTTCTTCCTCTCCCATTCCTCCTTTCCTCTTTTTACTTGCTTCACATCTCTCCTCTTCCTTCCTACCTACTACTACACACCTCTCCTCTTCCATCCTACTACCTCACACCTCTCCTCTTCCTACTACTACACACCTCTCCTCTTCCTTCCTACTACTACTTCACACCTCTCCTCTTCCTTCCTACGTCACACCTCTCCTCTTCCTTCCTAACTTCCCACATTTCTTATTCACTCCTGCTATCCACTTCTCGTACACTTTCCTGTTTCACACTTCTCGTCTCTCCGTTCATGCTCGGCCTCTCTTGCTTCTTTCACCACCTCTCCTCTCTCCATTCTTGTCCTGTGCGTTCCTGCCTACCCTGCCTCCCTTCCCTGCCTCTCCACCTGCCCCTCCCCTGCCCTTGCCTCTCTCCTGCCACTGCTCCTGCCCCTGTCCCTCCCTGGCTGACGTGAGAGGAGGAATGTGTGCTGTAACTCAGGTTTCCACAGGATGCACCTTCAGTCTCTCCTAGCCAATCCCAGCCATTCCCAGTCACTCCTACCCAATCCCAGTCACTCCTAGCCATTTCAAATCACTCCCAGCCATTCACAGTCACTCCTAGCCATTCCCAGTCACTTCTAGCCATATACAGCCACTTCCAGCCACTCCTAGCCATTCACAGTAACTCCCAGCCATTCCCAGTAACTCCAAGCCATTCCCACCCATTCCTAGCCATTCCCACCTACTCCTAGTCATTCTCAGCCTCGCAAATCCCTTTCCATTTCTTAGTTAATATTATTTTTCACTGTCCTTCCTTAATTTTTTCTTCATGTTTGTTTGCTGCCTCTTCTCTCTGTAACCTTCTCCCTTTAGGTTCAGTACAGTTGCCCAAGAAAAGACTGCAACCAAATTTGCTGGTGTGTTGTCAATATCTGGCAGGCTCTCCAAAGTAAACAGGGGTTAGGGAGGTGCGGGAGTAGGGGGACAGGCTTTCTTCCCACCCTCAAGCCTGTCCCCCTATTCCCGTAACCCCCAGTTCCCCCCAAGCCTGTCCCCTACCCCAACTCCCCCTTATATCATTGGTGTTGTGTATTTGTGTATTTGTAGAGATAAACCAACAATTCACCAACGAGAAATTATGTTCTAAATTAATTAAGTATTGTATATCCTCTTTGAAGGTTATAAGCTAATAGAGGGATTTGTATAACCCCTTACACACACACACATACAGACAGACACACACACACACACACACAGACAGATAGACACAGTATAGAAAGATAAGTTCATAAGAAAATACTATGGGTACAAGAGGTGTGTGATAATAGTGAATGAAGGAATGGCAAAGTAAGGAATGACGTGTTTTCAAGCCTTTTATTCCCCGTGTCATTCACAGTGTATCACAAAGAAACACATGCAGAAGGGGTAACGACACTTTTTATTTCGTATCTGTGTCTGTGTGTTCACTCGCATTCACACAGTTAATTTCGAGGCTGAGGTGAGGTGAGTGTGTGGGTGGTTGTATGTTTTTGTGTGTATATATTGGTTTTTGGTAATCGTTTTAGTTTGGTCTGTTTGTTTGTTTGTGTGTGTGTGTGTGTTTGTGTATGGTGGTCTGTCATCTGTTTTGAATTATGTATTTTCAAATATAATAAATATATATGAAAGAGTGTATGTGTGTACAGATATATATGTATATTTATATGTGTGTACAGAGATATATGTATATTTATATGTATACAATTGAGAGTATGTCAATGAATAAAAGCGAGAGTGTAAAGGAAAGTGAGAGAGACACACTCGTACACGTCGCAACTTTTATTGTAACTGATATAAATGAATAATAGTTCTATCCTTTGTGTTTGATTTGATTATGCAACTAGGTTAGTTCTCCGATATATAGACAAGGAGAGAGAGAGAGAGAGAGAGAGAGAGAGAGAGAGAGAGAGAGAGAGAGAGAGAGAGAGAGAGAGAGAGAGAGAGAGAAGTGGGGGGAAAGAGTACTTAATTAAATGTGTATATATGTAGTGTGAATTATCTTGGATTGCACCACATTTACCCATACGAAAGCTTATACATTCCATACCTGCATATGGACACAGACTGGCACAATCCTTCACATCAACCCTCCGCCACACACACACTCTCATGTGTAGATTGATTAATGGATGGATATTAGGCTTGGCAACATGGAGGTCCTATAGCGCCAGAAAAAGGTGATAGAGAGGTGTGACAGCAAGTAGGAAGGAAATGAAAAGAAAAGAGGGACAATTGAAGATCTGAAAGCTAGTGACTGGGGCTGAAGGGGCGCCAAAACCCTATAAGTATTGCCCACATTACTACAGGTAATACCTAACTACGGGGTATCGGTTCACCTGATCACGATGTTTCTTGATGTGAACATTAAGTCACGTGGGCAGCATTAACGTTTGGGTAGATAATAGAGACTATAATTTAGCACCATGTTCTCATTATCACACATTAAATACTGTTACTATCCAAGTGTCGTGTATCACAGAGAAATATGAACATGGATGGATGTGATCTTATAACCACTGTGTGTGTCATTGGAATTCACACAAAGTAATGTATCTTATATAACATGACAGGCCAGAGGAATGGATTGACAGAGGGTGCGGGAATAGAGGGACAGGCTTT